>CAUYQU010013598.1:0-107058 GCA_963574635.1 Cheracebus regulus | reverse complement strand
AGCCCGACCGTCCCGTATACTCCGCACTGGGAAGCGCCGCGCTGGGGCACCGGCAAAACAGCCACGCTGGCCAAAAGAGTTGCGCTGGCGACCCGTGTGGCCCCTCTGCCGGGAATCTCCCAGTCTGTGGGCAACAAAAATTCATCGGAAAGTGCGGCGTCCACTCGTTCTCTGCGCTTTCACTGGGAGCTACATTCCTGAGCTGTTGCTAATTGGCCATCTTGGATCTCTGTCTTTTTTTTTTTTAAACTAGGAATGGGGTTTTGCCATATTGGCCAGGCTGTTCTCGAACTCCTGACCTCAGGTAATCCACCCACCTGGGGCTCCAAAAGTGCTGGGATTACAGGCATGAGCCACCATGCCCGTCGATATATTCATTAATTTTCTAATATTAAATCAACTTAGCATTCCTGAGAAAGAAGAGGGCATGTTGGGCTGCATTCCATTTGCTACGGTTTTGTTTAGGGCTTTCTTGTGTCTCTTAAGGGCTGAGGTCTGACCTATCGTTTTCCTATTTTGTATTATCTTTGTCAGGCTTTGGTAAAAGTTTTACTAGGCTCTTCAAATGAATTGGGACATGCTTCTTATTTTCCTTTTCTCTGGAAGAGGGCATATCATATCGGACCCATTTGGTTCCTAAATGTTGAGTACAGCGTGCTAAAACTGGCTGGGCCTGTTGCTTTCTTTGTGTGGCAATTTAAAAAAAACTATTGATGTTTAATTCTTTGAATAGTTACAGGATAATGTAGGCTTTATTTCTTTTTTGGGTCAGTTTTGATTGGTTGATTTTTTTCTGGGATTTTGGCCTTTTCATCTAAATTTTCAAATGTGCTACCTTAAAGTTGCTCACAACATCCTCTTATTATCTTTTAAGTCTTTGTAACATGGGTAGGCATGGTCCCCTTTCCATTCTTTATTTTTATTTTTAAGAGAGAGTCTTTCTCTGTTGCCCAGGCTAGAGTGCAGTAATGTGATCTCAGCCCCCTGCAGCCTTGACCCCCTGGGCTCAAGCCATCCTCCTGACTCAGCCCCCCAAGTCGCTGGAACTGCAGGTGCGAACCACCATGCCCAACCAATTTTTGTATTTTTTGTAGAGACGAGGTTTTGCCATGTTGCCCAGGCTGCTCTCAAACTCCTGAGCTCAGGCCATCCGCCCACCTCTGCCTCCCAAAGTGCTGGGATTACAGGATGTGAGACAATGCACCCAGTATCTAATATCCAGTTTCACTTGATTTCTGCTTCCCTTCCTTAAGAAGTTTGTGCTGTTTGTGGTTGAAATAAAATCGGAATGTGAGTGAATTTGGAGATGAGTCACTAGACACAACCACTGAAGTCCTCAGGCCTAAAGACAACAGACTGTTTAGAAAGACTCAGTGGTATTGGCTTTTATTATTATAGAGGTAAGCTTAAGTTGTAGAAAGTGCAGATAATAAACAGGAAAGATACAATTACCTATAATCTCACTACTTAACAGTAACCACTAGAGTGTGTGTGAGTACATATTTGTGGAACTTTCTTTTTTCTAGACATAAGAATGTATTATACATGCTGTGATGGCACATTTTTCTACCCAAACAAGGAATCATGAGCAAATTTTTGGGTCCATAGTTGTGAAGGAGCAAAGATTTGAAGACACTGCATGTCTGGCTTAGTGTTTTGTGAACTTCTTGTCTGCGCATGGCTAATCTGTTCATAGGTACTTGTCTTGCCCATTTAGACATAACTCAAGCAAATGTTTTGGTTCTCTCTAGGAAACAGACTACATTTAAATCACATGAATCATGTCTTCAGGTTATTTTATGATTGAGTGGAAAGAGGAAAATCATGTTTTCGTCACCAGGACGGTAAGGCAGTAACATGCCTCTTTTTATTTCCCAGATAACTCTCTGATAACGTTCTTCTGACTTTGAGCCTGTGCCTATCAGCCAGGCTTGTTTTCTCGAAGTTTTCAGCCAGGTAGGAAATGAAGAGGAAGAAGAATACAGCCAGGATGGGAGATGAGACCTCCAGTGCTTATGGCCAGAGTTTGGAGAGGAAGGGAAGAGTTCTATAGAAATGAGTCTCTAACTCTGTACTTAAAAAGGCTAATTAGAAGGGAGAAATGATAGCTAACTGGAGTACAGGGGAGCCCTGGGATTTTGAAACAGTTCTATCTTTCAGGAGGCGTTTGAGTTTCGGCTGCATGTGTTTTGAGCTTGGTTGGCCTAGTGTGCAGTTGTGCGGATGCTCTGGGCCTCTGTGCATTCCCGGTTTATTACAGGAGGCTTTTGTTACACCCTCTAGGTGTCCCCCAGGACGAGACAGATGCGCGCTCTTCCTCCCGTGTGTGTGGCAGGCTGCCCAGCAGCTGTGACAGGCGCAGCCCAAAGGCACACTGCTGGGAGAACGCGCTGCTCCTGCCAGCCAAGAGGGAGGTCCCTGTCCCCACTTCTTATGTGTGGAAAAGATGTGGCCCCGAGGGGGTGTGGACGTGCATTCTAGAAATCCCTGCCTCCCACCCTGTTGTGGGTAGACTTCCTCCGGGAGTATAATTGGAAACCCACGAGATTTCCGCTGTAATGCTGAGGGCTTTGGCTGGTGTCTTGTCTTGGAAACAAAGGGCATTTTCGTGCAGTTTGCAGCATGTGGCCTCTGCAGGGTAGGCAGGGAGTACGGGAAGACAGACATGGCCTGCTGCCTGGGAGCTCTGAGTCTCCATGGATGCCCTCATGGCAGTTGCTAAGCACACTCAAAGCAGTGACTTCTTGCAGCTGCTTGTACTTACTGAGGACTCCTGCATGGCTGGGCACCCTGTGCTTCCTCGGATGAGAGGGTGAGAGGCTGAACTATTAGGAGCATCGGTAAATGGACGGCTGCTTGGGCGGTGGGTATGGAAACCCTGGGCATCATGAGCTTCTGAGGCCTGGAAGGAGCTGGAGAGGAGCCAGTGACTTGCAGGCTAACTGTCCCTGAAACGGCATTGGAAGCCAGCCCCAGAACAGTTTGAATAAACTGTCAGTCCTCTTCCGTGCACAATGCAGAGTGTATGTGATAAAAACGGTTATCTCACAGAGCATTTCTGTTTGTTTGGAAAGCGATATTGGCACCCTGTGGGCAGTTTTCAGTTAAGGTGTTGTGCTGAAAGCCAGGGCACCTTAACAATTCTTGAGTCTATGTCTGTGAGGATGGAGCCTATGTGAACAGGAATGCGAATCAAACAAAAAGGAAAGAGAAAGAAAAAGAAAGGAAGGAAGGATGATGGACGGACAACACAGATAATCCTAAGTATCAATGCTTTTGCAAAAGCAAGCCATGTTTTTCAGGTGTTCTTGTGTGTCCCGGGATGGAAGCAGATCTGCTAGGGGCTTCCCTGACACCTGGTGGTGGTGTCCCCACACCTCTGTATCTCAGACATACTCTCAGACAGGCTGACCTCCTTCCTCCAGCTTCTCTGTCGTTCATTCCTGAGATGGCTGCATCCTCTTCCCAGGACGTCCTTGCTGGCTGCACTGGGAGGTCAGCTGCCAGGGTGCTGGATGCCGCTGACAGGTGCTGGCCCAGGTGCTCCTGTGTTGAGGGCCATTTTGCCTGCCAGACAAGCTTCTTGTAAAATGTGGGCCAGATGCAAGTTGGGACATGTCACTGTCGTTGTGTGGGATGGTTCTAATCCAGTGTCATCCTGCAGCATGGTGGGAATCTAAACAAGTCTGGGCTGTGACAGCTAAATATGCCTTCCCTTCCTGCAGAGATTTTTGGTGGGGGTGGTTGTCAGCTTTGATTCTTTCTGATTTATCTTAATGAGGAAGCAGGAATGTCACTAGCAATTAGACGGTTCTGGCTGATGAGAAGGGGGCTGAGAGAGGCCTCTTGGAATCTCTGCTTGTCACCTAGAGCATCTCTAGTTGTTGATAATTCCCTTTACCATGCGAGCAGGCTGGGTAAGCCTGGCACTGCCCTCAAGAAGCCTGTGTTGAGAGTGGAAGATGGCAGGAGCATGGCCACTTCTTTTTTTTTTGAGATGGAGTCTCGCTTTTGTTGCTCAGGCTGGAGTGCAGTGGCGTGATCTTGGCTCACTGCAACCTCCGCCTCTGGGTTCCAGTGATTCTCCTGCCTCAGCCTCCCAAGTAGCTGGGACTACAGGTGAGTGTACCACCACACCTGGCTAATTTTTTGTATTTTTAGTAGAGATGGGGTTTCACTCTGTTAGGCAGGATGGTCTCGATCTCCTGACCTTGTGATCTGCCCGCCTCAGCCTCCCAAAGTGCTGGGATTACAGGCATGAACCACCATGCCTGGCCTTTTTTTTTTTTTTTTGGAGATGGAGTCTCACTCTGTCACCCAGACTGGAGTACAGTGGTGCGATCTCAGCTCACTGCAATCTCCGCCTCCTGGGTTCAAGTGAGTCTCATGCCTCAGTCTTCTGAAGAGCTGGGATTACAGGCATGTGTCACATGCCTGGCTAATTTTTGTATTTTCAGTAGAGACGGGGTTTCACCATGTTGGCCAGGCTGGTCTTGAACCCCTGACCTCAAGTGATCTGCCCGTCTTCGCCTCCCAAAGTGCTAGGATTACAGGCATGAGCCACTGTGCCCAGCCACAGATTCAGTTTTTAAACTTATATCTTGTACTTCTTACGTTGTCTGAGACTATGGTGTGTACCTGGGCAGTTTAAAGGTAAGGAAACTCAGACATGGGTTTTGTCTCATGAACTCCCAGTCTAAGCAAGAGACCAACACTAATCAGATACATAAACCAGGAGTCAGCAAACTGTGGCCCGTGAGTCAAATCCAGCCCCCTGCCTGTTTATGCACAGCTCAAGGGCCAAGAATGATTTTCATATTTTAATGGTTGAAAAAGAACCAAGGGAAGAATACTATTTTATGACATGAGAAAGTTATATGCAGTTTAAATTTCAGCATCTGTAAGTAAGATTTTACTGGAATGCAGCCATGGCTGAGCGTTTCTTGCTGTCTGAGCGTTTCTTGTTTCTTGCTGCTGTTCCACCACAACGGCAGGTTGAGGAGTTGTCACCGCCACTGTGGGACCTGCAGGGCTTAAAACAGTTCCTCTCTGGGCCGGGTGCAGTGGCTCATGCCTGTAATCCCAGCACTTTGGGAGGCTGAGGCAGGCGGATCACAAGCTCAGGAGTTCGAGACCAGCCTCGTCAATATGGTGAAACCTGTCTCTACTAAAAAATATAAAATTAACTAGGTGTGGTCACAGGCGCCTATAGTCCCAGCTACTTGGGAGGCTGAAGCAGGAGGATCACTTGAACCCGGGAGGCGGAGGTTGCAGTGAGCCGAGATCATGCCACTGCACTCCAGCCTGGGTGACAGAGTGAGACTTTGTCTCAAAAATATATATGTGTGTGCGTGTGTGTGTGTGTGTGTGTGTGTGTGTATGTGTGTGTGTGGTGTGTATTTCCTCTCTGGACTTTCTTACAGAAAGTTTTCCAACCCCTGGTGTAAACACCCTAGAAGTGCTAGGAAGGAGGGATATAAGGATAAAGAGGTTGTGTTCTAGGGGGTCTGTGTGGGGAGCTGGGGGAGGGGTCCTTAGTTGGGAGCTGAGGGGAGGGAGGGGGTTTGCTGGGAGAGTGGAGTGTGCCTTCCAGCCAGCACGCTCAAAGGTCCTGTGGCTGGGGAGTGTGGCCTTCTCAAGGGCTGAACGGTGAGGGATGGCGATGTTAGGGCGGGGGCCGGGCAGGGCAGCGCTCTGCCAGAGGGGCTGACTCTTGTCCTTCCCTTTCTTTTAGGTAAAACCTGGTTCCCAGCCTGTTGGCATCCTGTGGAAAGTTGGTCAGCGGCAGCCTGGGGTGTGAAGGACCTGGAAGCCCTCTGGCACTCAGAGGAGTGGAAACCAAAACAAACATTATGTATAAAAGCCCGGCTCCATCGGCTCCGTCATGGGTGTTGGGCGTCTGCCCAGAGTGTCACCAGCAAGCTCGTTTCCATGTCACCACAGCAGAGTTGCTTCTGCCACCCTTTGGGTGCCCCTTTAAAGTGTCCCCCACTTCTACTCCCCGATAGAGAGCCTTTGTGCCTTGCTAAGGAGCAAAGGGTAGAAACATGTTGATTTTGAAAAAGTTTTTTTTTTTTTTTTAAAGACAATTGTTGACAATAGTAAAAGAGATCAAGAGGATGAAGAATCTAAACAAACGAAAAGGATGTCCACTGTGTATTTAGAATTTCTGACATTCTTCTCTGCAGCGTCTACACGTTGGACCCCATCTGACTCTTTGCTGTCTTTTTGGCTGGGTCAGGTCCTGGCCTCATTCTGGCATTACCTGTGTCAGAGTTTAAGGTGAACGTGCTTAGAGCTGGTCAGCCCCTTCCAGTCCTGGACATCTGTGGCTCCTTTTCTTTTCTTTCCTTTTCTTTCTTTCTTTCTCTCTCTTTCTTTCTTTCTTTTTCTTTCTTTCTTTCTTTCTCTTTTCCTTTCTTTCTTTCCTTTCTTTTTCTTTCTTTTTTTTTTTTTTAAAAAAAGGGTTCAGCAGAAATCAGTATGGCTAGTTCACAAAGAATTTCCAGTATCAGGGAAAACTGTGAGTGTATGTATGCGCCTGCACATGTTGCCTATAAAAGTTTCTCCTTCTCTGAAGGGAAAGTGCTAGGCAGCTTCTGGTTAGTAACAGTCTTTGGGCTTTTTTGTTGTTTCTCTGCTCTGTCACTGTTCCGTGTTGTTTGCCTTAGAAATGTAATTTTAAAAAACCACGGTGGTAATTTAAATGAGTGGTGATTTGGCTGACTGGAAAAAAGCATATGTTAGGGAACTATATTTGAAGTCAGTCTAGACCGGGCTGGACTAGAAACCCACCCGGACTCAGGAGACCCCACAGGACCCAGGAGGTCCCACCGGACCCTGGGAAGGCAGAGGTTCAGGCGAAATGGCTCCCTCCGAGCTGGTGAAGTGAGGACTTGCCTGTGACATTACCCGGAGATCTGTGCCGGCTTCTGCAGACAGGGCCTTGGGCTGATGTCTCAGGTTGATGGAGGCCTCGGACTTGCTGTGTTCCCAGGCTTGCGGTGCCTGGCTGTAACAAAGATGCTTTTCAAGTCTATTAGCAGTGCCTTCGGGACCCTGGGATCTTGCTTTCTCTAGAAAGGTGTTTTTTATTTTTAAATTTTTTATCCCCCCACCTTTTTTCCTGGCATTGCTCCAGGGTTTATGGTGTTTGCCTGTTGATGGTCCTGCTCTCTTTTTTTGGATGAGAAGTCCAGCCTTTCCCGACGCACCTCCGTCTTCAGGTTCCTCCGTTTTCTGAGAGGGGTGGGGATATGTGGGAAGGGACATGGGAGCTCCGCGGCCCCCACCTGCTAGGAAGGCAGACTGGCCCCCGCAGGAAAGCGCAGAGCCCATGGGGAGCCCCAGGTGAGGATGGCACAGCCGGCTCACCGCACACAGCATTGCCAGCCGCGGGGGCCTGCGTGTAGTCTCTGCTCCCTTCATTTCACCTTCTTTGTAGACTTCTCCGTTTTTGCCCGTCTGTTTGCCAGAGGGGCGGGACTGGCAAGAGAACAGCCATGCCTGCTTTATCTCTCCTCTCCACGGTGTGCTCAGGCCCGGGTGGTGACTCACAGGAGCCCGGGCACCTTGCAGCTGTTCACCCCTCAACCTTTGAACTGAAACTGCTGGCTCACTCGGGGTTTTCCACAACTGCAGCCAAATCCCGGGGACAAGCTGGATTCCTCGGCCTGACGCAGAACGCCAAGCTCCGGCTGCCAGGTGCTCGCCGCTGGTTCTGGCAGAAGTGGAGGCTGCTGAGAGTGACCTTGCAAATCCTTGCTGGAGCCTCAGTGCTCCAGGCTCTCCAATAAAAAGCCTTTAGACACGAACCATGTGTATCTCAGGCTTGGATGTCTTCTGTGGTGCGGGCCAGCAAGGCCACCTTTTGTGAAGAGAGACGTGGGCCCAAGGCTGAGGAGGAGGGTGGGGGTGGGAGCTGGGTGGGAGGGGTCTGGAGAGGGACCTGGATCCCGGTGATTTAGAGAAAGATTTGGAAATGAAAAAGGCTTTGGGGAGGAGAGGCATGCATGCTGTTTTTACATCTACATACACATTTTACATTTACTATACAATTGCAGGCTCAGTGGCTCATTTGCTGGAAGCTCACTCCTTGGCTAGGACATACTGAGCCCTGATTGTTTCCAGAGAATCTTGGGGCATCTCCAGAGAAGATAGCATCAATCGCATAAAAAGCTGCTAGCTCATTACTGCCTCATACCTGGCTTGCTTCGAGCTTTCTGTGGGTGAGCTGGGGGTGCCTCTGGGCCGGGGTTCACAGCAAGGTGAGCAAAAGCCACAGGAAGAGCCCATTCACTGCCGTTCCAACTGGTGCCCTTGGATGTCACCAAGAAGCTGGGGGTGTGGTCTCCGCCTCCGTGAGGAGCTGCTCCTGTGCCTGGTCTTCTCTACCACCATTGCAGTGACTGAGGTTCTCCAGGGTAGCTCTTTCTCCAAACAGCCGTATGGGAAGCCAGTCCTGAAGAGTGAGTTTCTCCACCATCTCGGTCTTCTCAGAGGATGTCCTCCACTGGGCACCCATCCTATAAGCTTGGCTTGTTCAGGTGCCTGGGGACAAGCCAGCCTGGCAGGGAGGAGTGTGTTCCAGCGTCTGCAGCGGTCTCTGCATGGCGGAGGGTTGGCTGGTGCTGCCACTTGCCTTTTGATTTTGAAGATTCTGTTGAGGCTCCATCCCCACCTTGCCCTCTTCTACAAAATCTGTGTCCCCTGCAGTGCCGTGGAACACCTTGGGAAGCCAGTCAAAGTCATAACATCAAAGTCGCTCCCTCTACTGCCTGCATCTCCTGAGTTGTATGGGTATTCTTACACCATGTGGGGACGGGGGACGCTTTATGAGGACATGGCACATTATCCTCAAAGGGCCCTTGATGCAGTTCTAAGTTTGTGTCCCATGCTTGCCCCCTTTGGTGAGATTCTTGGGTGTTGGTATCATTTTAAGGGAATCAGGGGAAATTACCCAGAAGAACAGGGTCTGTAGGAGAAGAGGGATACGGGGTGCATCAGTGACCCAAACTGGGTAAGATTTGGCAGCTGAAGCCATTTAAAGAGACTGGCAGCCAGGCATGGTGGCTCATGCCTGTAACCCCAGCACTTTGGGAGGCTGAGGTGGGCAGATCACCTGAGGTCAGGAGTTTGAAACAAGCCTGGCTACCATGGTGAAACTGCCTCTCCTAAAAATACAAAAATTAGCCAGGCCTGGTGGTGGGCGCCTGGAATCTCAGCTACCCAGGAGGCTGAGGCAGGAGAATCACCTGAACCCGGGAAGTGGAGGCTGCAGTGAGCTCAGATTGCACCATTGCACTCCAGCCTGGGCAACAAGAGAGAAACTCCACCTCAAAAAAAAGAGAGAGATTGGCATCTTGGTGTTGCCAGTTTCTGAAGAGGGAAGGGGAGAGAAGGGTTATGTTACAAGCATCACCACCGAAAAAGTCACAGAGGACTGCGACTCAGCAGAGGGGAGGGCCGTAGGAAAGTCTTCGGGCATGAGGCCGGGCTGCGTCCCCAGCCACTCACCCTCCCTGCACGCGCTTCTCGTAGCAGCGTCATGAGTTCGCAGGTCCAGATGTTGCTTGCATTGTAACCACAGCTCCCTGTGCCTGCCTGTACCTCCTGTATTTGGGTTAGATCTTTTCTTATGCAAATAAACGATTTAATCTTTTCAGGGTGAGGGACGAGCTCCAGGGACCTGGAAGGTGTCCACTCCAGCACCTTTAGTGCAGGAAAAGGGTCTGCCCCATAAGGCCCAGTTGCTTGTGGTTTTCATTTATCAGAGAATTCCAGAACACCTGATGTGGACTCAGTGTACACAGCATACCACTTGTGAAAACAGAGTTTGTTTTCCATTATTTTCGAGAACCAAATAGACGTGACTGTCCTGGGTGGCTGTCACGGGCCTCTCCCTGCCTTGCTACCTGAATCTTCTTGGGTCTACCAAGTACCTGGGTGTGACTCTCGTTGCAAAGTGCATCAACATTTGCTGGTATTTCTTGTTACGCTGAGTTAGTTTATCAGCACGCTCATTTTCCAGGGGATGGGTTGTTTTTGATGAGCCAAGTTGAGGTGGATGGGAACACAGCAGGCTCTTGGGTGTCTATTGGCAAAGTAGGTGGCCTGCAGTCTCTAGTGTAAAGGTCTCAGTGGTTGATCTGGCCTGGGGTGCTGTGAACTGGCTTCCTGTGGTGAGCCGGTAAGAGTGTTGTGAATGAATTATCCCCAGAGTCTGCAAGACAACCAGCCAGGCGGTGCTGTGTGTGGTGGGCAGAGGAGTCGGATGCAGACAGATAGGCACCTGTCAGCTGGCCTTACTGCTCACTCACAAGCCATGTGATCTTGGTCCACTTTACCCTTCTTTACTATAGAAACACGCCTCTTTGGTTATCGTGATCATTAAAATATGCAGTTTAGCCAAATATCTGCTGCAGCTGCCTGGCACCACCAGTACCACCGGGAATGGTCACCACCACCAGCACCACCCCACCACTAATAGTTTTTGAGTTCTTTCCGGGTGTGTAACCGGGTCGTGGGATGGGACGGGGCTCAGCTCCCTACCCCGATTAGATGTGCCCGAGGTTCTTGGCCTCTCTTTGCCCCAGGAATGGGGAAGAGGGCCCTGGCAGTGCGGTGAGCTTACCGTTCATGTAAATATCGGACCAGAGAGTTTTGCAAATAAGCGATTTATTAGGCAGAGAGAAAAAAAAAAAAAAAAAGAGAGAGAGAGAGAGCTCCTACACTGCTGTGGGAGGCGGATCCGGATGGGATATCTGCATAGGTAGAGAGGGAGAGACGGCTCCCACGTTGTTGTGGAAGGGGGATCCCAGAGAGGGAAATCCGCACAGGTAAGGCGTAGCGGGGGGTTTTAACTTTGAAGTTACTCCCGCCCCATTCATGTTCTTGTCCAATGAGAGTTCTTGCAGACTACCTCTGGAGTGATTGATCTTCGACTCTGATGCTGGATTCGCTGTCCGGCCTAGAACAGAGGCCCTTCCTCCCAGAGCTTTTCTCGGTCTTTTTAAACAAAGGAGCACACCTGAAATTTTACCTAGCTCGCGCGGGGCAAGTTAGACAAGAACTCTAGGTTCCCAGATGGAGAGGTGGATGGAGGCATGGCGCTGGGAAGTTCTTGCCTTTGAAACCACGCCTCCTGTGGAGCCGGGAAGAGAAGTTAATAGAGTCCCTCAGGTGCCAGGTGTCTTTGCACACGCACGCCCTTATGCAGTTCTGAAGGGCACTCTTTAGGCAGGTGTTATTCCTGGAACACACTGATTATTTCCATAAGCCCAGGGCTGTTTCCGCGGAATCCTATTCACCTCCCTGACTCTCCATAAGAAAGAAAACGTCTTTTATTTGCCCAGCACTTTATCATCCTTTGAGTCCTGCCAACAAGGTGGGGAGGTAGGTGATTGTCTTCATTTTGTACACAGAGGGATGGGTCTAGGAAGGTCAGTCATGGCACACGGTCACATGGTTTATAAGGGGCAGGTCTTGGACCACCAGTCTCCTGCCTTCTTCAGCACTTTTCCCTGAAGGGAAGAGGAGGGGACTTTCCTTTTGAGACCAAAACCGCTCACACTTGGGATAGCACAAGATGTCAGCTTTGGACCAAAGAGACAAGGCTATATGTTTCATGGGACACCCACTCTGGCTGTGGCTCCCCAGTGGGAAAGGAGGTCTGCAGATCCTCCCTTTTCTCTGCCCAGATGCCCCTTTGCTAGCCGCCAGAGCCTGCACTGGGCTCATCTTCCCTAGGGCCCCTTGTTTGCCGCATGCCTTGGCTGAGACATGGACATGGACGGAGCTCAAGCATGCAGCCCGGGGTGTCCACACTCATGTGCGAGGCCCCTTGTTACAGTGACCAGATGGGGATGACAAGAGAAGGGGAATGGGCTGCACCAGGGACCTCTGCTGATGTGCTGACCTGAGCCCAGCAGATGTTAGGAGCAGGTCAGCTAACCAGGGACCTGGCTTGGGCTGTGTGTTCGATTTCCATTTTTAGTTGCGCCCTCATCACCGAAGAGCCCACTCCCGGTGCCTGTGATGTTATGATGAACCATCAGCCAAATTGGAGTCTGGTTTTGGGGGATTTTCTACGTCTCCTCGTTTTTCTTTTCAAGATGTAGAGGTGTGCTTTGAGGTCGCCACTGTTCCAGGGTCACATTGTTTTTCTTGGTGATGGCTCTGTTCCTACATTGTAAGGTTGTGAGACCATTTCTTGGTTCGGCCAGCCTTGACATCAGCTCTCATGATGTGCCACTCTCACTTTCCCTCTTAATTCCCTCAAGGTCTTGGTAAACGTCAGTGTACTTTTCTCTCTTGCCTTCAGTTGGAATCACCATCCATGGAAAATAATTACTTCAAAGGTTTTGGAATAGGAAGCAAAGAACAGCAGATTTGTGTAAGCACCACATAAAGTGACTAATGACATGGAATAGATAACCTCTGTTTCATGTGAAGTCGACTCCAGGGCAGTCTGTACTGCCTGGCAAATCAATCTCTTTCTATCCACTGTTCGTTCACACACTGGTAGAGTGGCAGGGTCCCTTTGCTGAGGTGCTGAAATGCCCAGCTTCCCCAGGAGGCGGTGGGAGGGTTGAATGAGATAAGGCACACACAGTGGGTGCTCGATGAACGGATGTCATCTTATTATACATCCGGCAGGTTTTCTGAGAGCCACAGGGCGTGATGCTGGAGCCTGCTAGACTGCAAAGGTGGATGAGGTGCACTCCTGACTCCTAAGACTGTAGGTGTGGGAGGGAGATGTGGTTTGCACACAGCACAGGGTGGCCGCCGTCTGCTTTACTGAGCATCCCAGCAACAAGAGCATCAACTACTGTTTGCTGAGCTTTTAATATGTTCCTGGCAGCATTGCACTGAGAACTGTACGTACGTTATAAAGCCACATTTGCATAGTAAGACTAGCTTGGACTCTGGAGCCAGACTCCCTGGGCTGGAATCCTGGTTCTAACATTTACCACTTGTGTGGCCTTAGGCACATCTCTTAACCTCTCTGTGATACCCTCATTTTATCTATAAAAGGGAAATAATAGCAGCACCTACCTCATCTGGCTATTGTGAATTGGATGTTTTAATGTCTTCAAAGCACCACCAGGCACACCGCACTAACATGTTTATGTGTCCGGCAACAGTGCAGAGTAGCTTCTCTGTTACGACGTTCACTTCTCAAGCTAGGAAACCAAGGCTTTGGTAATAAACACACCCAGATCCCTGGCTAGCAGTGGTCTGTCTGCTGCTTGGAGGCCTGGCTGCTACACACAGTGCTACATTGCCATCCTGTGCTGGGACTTGGCTTGAAGGCCTGGGTGCTACGCACAGCACTACATTGCCACCCAGTGCTGGGACTTGGCTTGGAGGCCTGGGTGCTGTGCACAGTTCTACATTGCCACCCAGTGCTGGGACTTGGCCTAAGGTCAGGGCCAGCCTTTCATAAGGGTGGGCACTGATCCCAATCAGGTTTCTCGGCTCTAGGACCTGTAAGAGGTACCAAGTTCTGTGGGACTGCAGAGGCCGAGAGAGTGCTGAGGTGTGGGGGTCCCCCGAGGCTGTTCTCTTTCTTGGGGGCAAGAAGTTGGTGGTAACTGGTGCTTCAGAGAGTGGGGCCCATGGATGTATCCCTGGGTAGAGGAGAGGGGGATGGAGATGGGGAGGAGGCCGCAGAAGGGCTTTTTGTTTACCTGCATCATCTGGCTCCTTTCTTTTCTTCTTTTCTCTTCTCTTCCGTCTTCTCCCCTCCCCTCCCCTCCCCTCCCCTCTATTCTTTTCTTCCCTCCCTTCCTCCCTCTTTGGAGACAGGGTCTTGCTCTGTCACCCAGTGGCATGATCATGGCTCACTGCAGCCTCGACGTCCTGGGCTCATGCGATCCTCCCACCTCCACCTCCCAAGTAGCTGGGATTATGGTCTCCTGTCACTATACCCAGTTAATTTTTAACTTTTTTTTGTAGAGACATCTTACTGTGTTACCCAGGCAGGCCTCACACTCCTGAGCTCAAGAAATCCTCTCGCCTGGGCCTCCCAAAGTGTGGGGACTATAGGCATGAGCCCCTGGGCTGGCGACAATAGCCATTTCTTAAAAGCAGAATGAATTCAGCTTCAGGGAAGCAAAGTCGGGCTGGATGGAATATTGTACCTGGTAGAATGTCTGTTTCCCTCTGAGACCTCCCTCTTGCCACCCTTATTATGGGCACTTTCGAAGTGGCCACTGGGTGACACAGGTCCACTGTCTTAAGGGTTACTGTCCATGTCCCCAATGCTGCTGTCATCTTCCCTAAGGGGAGTTCCTGTGCCTTCGATTGGAGGTCTTCTTTAGATGTGTGGGGTACCTTGATTCCAAATAGTCCCATTTCTTTAGCGAGCATTTAGGAAGCTGTCAGATCATGTGTCCCAGTGTTGGCTCAACACTTGACCCCTTCGATAGACATGAACTGATTCCAGTGTCTTCTAGATGCATTAGCTAAAAATAGGACTTGGAGTTATGAGAGACCATTTCAGATGGAGTGAAATCAAATAGCAGAGTTTTGATAAAAAGTGTATTATAAAAGTCATCTTTTAATTGCTGAAAATTTGGAAGACAGATAGTGATGAAGAAGATAAAATAAGGCATCCAGATCATAACCCTGGTTAGCGTTTTGGTGGCTTTCCCTCTCAACCTTTCCCCTCCTGCCTCTGTCCCTTCCTCCCTCTCTTCCTCCCTCTCTTCCTCCCTCTCTCCCTCCCCTTCCCTCCCACCCTTCCTTCCTTCTCCCCTCTCCCTGCCTTCCCTCCCTTCGTCTCTCCCTCCCCCTCCTTCCTTCTCCCCTCTCCCCTCTCCTCTCTCTCCCTCTCTCCCTCCTCCTTCTCTCTCTCCCTCCCTCCTTCCCACCCATCCATCCACCCTTCACTCACTCATTTGCAAACATGTTTTGAACTCCTACTTGTGCCAGGCACTGTGCTCACTGGAAAGCTCAATAAAGTGAATCTGGGGAGGGCCAGGACATATCCCTGCCAGGGATGACAGAGAATAATGTGCTGTGACAGGGACATTGGACACACCCAATGCCTGACAGGAGAGGGACAGATTCTCCCTGGACAAAGAGTGACCTCTGGCCTTGTGTGTGCCTTGCCACTGTCTCCTCTACAAAAGTGGGTCATCTGACCTGATATTTTCATTTCATTTTATGAGCATTTCCCCATGACCATTCATATTTAAAATGGCCTTTAAACAGACAGCCTTCCCATTGTCCTTTGTGGGATGGCACTACTGAGCCACCTGTCTCCATCCTGTATTGGCAAAAGCTGTGAACGAGAGAGAGGCCTCATGGAGAAGTACAAAGGGAGAGGCCTTGGGGTCTGACCCAGCTCCCAAGAGCTCAGATTCCACGTGGTCTCCTTTCCTGCTCCGTGTCCCTCCCCTTGGACCCCTTTTCATTATTTCAGTCTGAACCTTAGAGACGGACGCAGCCCGCCCGAGTGCTGAGCCCTGCTTGCTATGACCTGTCATCGTTTCTGCCCAGCCCAGAGCATCTGCTCCAAGCCAGGCCCGGGAATTAGGACCAGACTGTGAGCAATTCTGACTCTGTGTTATCCCCTCCCCTGGCGGGGAGAAGTCAGTGACTGTCCTTGTGTCATTTGAGCCGAGCCCACAAAAGGCAGCTGCTGCCCACGGGGAGCCCGTCATGTCGGGCAGCATGAGCTGAAGCTCCTTGAGCACTATGAGACCATCAGACCCCTGGCTTTCCCCCAAGCATGGCAGATATCGCAGCACAGACCCCCCTGGCTTTCCCCCAAGCACGGCAGATATCGCAGTACTACAAGCCCCACCGTGACCCTCATGTGCAGTGAGTCTCCCCAAACCCTGTCCCTGAAGCAGCCTTCCTGTGGGGTGTGTATTTCATTATATTTGCTGGCAGGTGTCTGTCTAATTGTCACGACACCACTGCCTTGAGATGCCGCTTGCCTCTGAGCCTACATCATTTGTCAGAGTTTGACATATCTTTTTTCGAAGGTAGTAAAAGCCATCCTCTGGACGAGGTGTTAGAGCCTGAGAAGCTTATACATGAAAGTCTGTACTCAAGGACAGAACGCTTCCAATAAGGTTGATACTTCAAAGTTCCTGGCACAGGCGTTCACCCTGGCGGGGCCCTTGGAGATCAAAAAGTTCAACATCCTCACTCCATGCTCGAGGACACGTGGGCGTGGAGAGTTTATATGAATTCCAACCCTTTTCTCCATGGGAGGGAATGCCCCCTCTGAGCCTAGACCACCTGTCCTGGAGCCCAGCGCCAGTCTCCATGGGAGGCCAGTGGCTTTCTCACCCTGCAGTTCTTCCTTGTATACCTGGGTCTCATGGCCTTCCCGCCCGCCTCAGAGGAGGGTATCTGGGGCCTATCAGGGGTGCACAGTTACCCACGTCCAGACTGTGAAGGGCGTGGCCACTGCACGCAGGACCAGAGAACAGATTTGGACACGTCTGTCATCAAGCCTCAGATTCACAGCACAGTACTTTTCAAGGGAAGCACAGTAAGCTCACTGAACAAGTGACCCAGGAATCTGAAATCCTCACACGTCACCCTGAGGGGGACCAGAAAACATTGTGTAGGGCAGTGGACCCCAAGTGGATGGTCAGACCCAGCGTGGCTTCTGCAGCAGGGGCTTCAGCTGAGTGTTTCTTGGAGACTCCAGCAGAGCCTTCCCGAGCTGGGGGGAGGAGGCTCCAGTGCTGAGTTTTCTCTGATGGGGTGTTGGGTGTCAGAGGCCCAGGGCCAGAGCACAAGGGACCCCAGTAGAAGGAACCAGAAATAGGGATGTCAACAACCAGTCCAGCAGTGTGGACAGGGGGGCTGCAGAGGCTCAGTTAAGGCAGCGTGGAAACATCTGGGAAGTTGCCTCAGGAACCTGGATGGAACACACTACGTTCTAATTCAGTGGGTCGCTGTCTGAGATGCTGCGTTTCCAGCAAGCTTCAGGACTTGCTGGTGCTGCTGGCCTCGGAAGCACATCTAGGAAGTGAGACTTTTAGGTTGCCTTTTGCTTTTTTTTTTTTCTACGCCCTGCTTTCAGCTTCTGGTTTCTAGCCCTGGAGGTGTAGACCACAGCCCCTGGTAGCCCAAGCCCCACCCACTTCTCTCCAGGGTTCCCCAGCCCTCCACTCCTCTCCCAGCGGCATTCACATCATCTTTGATTCAGGGTTTCATCTGTCCCCCGATCCCCCTCTCCTCTCAGATAACCCCTGTATTAAAATCGCGGTGACCAGGCACGGATGTCCTCGCTGGGGGATCACATATGTAAGACAGCAGACACACGAAGGTAATGTAAGGCCAGGCGGCCCATTGAGGATGTCACCCACCCTGGGAGAGACTTGGATGGGATGGCAGGTGTCTGTTTGGAGGAACAGGGTTTTCAGGATGGCGGGTGCCAGTAGATGGTCCTGACGTCTGAGGAAGGACCACGTAGTCTGATAGGGTGAGGTCGTAAGCCCACGCAGATATTTGGCTAGGGCTTTCTGATGAGTGGAAGACACTTCAAAAAGTACTGCAAAGTGTCCTTTCCTTCTCCTCAGCCAACAGATGGAAAAAAACGCTTGATTCCGAAAGAGAGGGTCTAGCTGTTGAGAAAGACAGAGTGTATCCTGCAGGGCCCGCCTGGTCTTGTAGGACAGATTGACAGAGGGGAAGTCTTGCCATGATGTCCTTCCTGCCAAATGTGCTGGGCAGGCCCCAGGGAGAACAGACACTGGAGGGCTCCGCAGCAGCCAGTGCATCAAGGAAAGACCAGGGCCCAGGGGGAAGCTAACACCCAGGAAAAGATGCTGCATGGACTCGTGAGGCTGGGGTTCACTTTGGGCTACAGAAAGATGAGCTTTAGGCCAAATAATCGCTCTTTTTGCAGGGAAATGATGGCAGTGGGGTGTATGAGTACAACAAGGGACTGTATTTGGAAACCAGCTGGGCAGTGACACAAATTGGCCAAAGAAAGATACAGATGCAGAGAAGAGAAAACTATTCTGAAACCCTCAAGAGCAAGGTCCACAGAGCGACAAGTTCAAACTTCCCAAGTCGATGCAAAGCATCCTGAGACGGGAGTGTGAGGATGGTAGACGTGCAGGTGGGGGATTGCAGATGTCTGAGGAGTCACATACTTTTGTCATAGGAGTCTTCAAGTGTGTAAGGGTGGTTTTTGTATGTGGGGGTCTACATGGTATACGAGAAAAGGTAAATGAGTAGCTGGGCAGCTGAGTGGATTCTCAGCAGGTCGGGAGGAGGACAGCAGGGGGGTCCTTAGTCTGACATGCAGAAGAGCCAGCAAAGGCTGAACAGCAGGTGGGAGCTGCCTGGCTCAAGTCCCCTCAGAAGTGCTCTAAGTCAGGGGATGTGGGGATGGCTGCCGAGGGGGCATTTTTACGTGCCCCATATCGCTGTGTGTGTCATTGGACAGTGATGACACACACAGCAAGAGGCCAAAGCAAGATGGCCTCTGTACACTTGAGAGGACAGAGGAAACTTGCACTTGAGAAAAGCTGCGTGAAAGTCAAGAGATCGTCCTGCCTGTCTTCCCGCGGAGCTTTCCCGGCAGATGTCCCTGCCAGCTGACGGCTGACGAACCCGCCTGCTCCTCCCCGGGGCTCCCCAGCCCTCCGCTCTTCTCTCAGCATGATTTGCATCATCTTTGAGTCAGGATTTGGTCTGTCCTCTTCTCTCCTCTCCTTCCCCAGTGAGCTGCTCACCGGTTCCCATCGCTTCTCCAGCCATTCTAAGTCTTGGGCCTTCCTTTTCCCCTGGCAGCCCCTGTTTCTGCCCAGGCCCTGGGCTCCTGCAGAGTTTCCTAACTGGGCTCTTCCTCTAGGCACTCTCTGCTCTGCCCTAGGGTCCCTCGGACACCTCTCTTGGGGGCATTTTTCTCAAGCACTCTTTGGCCCAGGTCAAACAAACCTTCAGGGGTTCCCCATTGCCAACAGGTTAAAAGTCCAGGCTCTAACTTAGCTCTGAGTCTCCCTGAAGCCTACTCCTGGCTCTTCTTGCCTCTTTCTGTACTGGTTTCTGGCACAGCCATTGCATTTCTGTCTAGCTAACTTCTTCAAGTCATCTTGAACTGCCATGCCTCCCCCGACCCACCAGTCCATGGACCTCTCCAGCCAAGGTCCATTTCAACTTCCAAGTTAAGTTCCACTCTTACACGCTGTCATTGCCTACCGGGTGCCAGGCTCCCTTGGGATTTAAGTTTAGGGAACTCAGATGCAATCCCACCTGGCATGCTTTCTTTGGAGGCTTGTGACTGCATGGCCGTCATGGCCTCCTGGTTTCTGCCTTCTGGACATCTGTCTGCTCTGTTTACCCCATCATCTGGGTATAAGATGCAGTCAAATCTCCATTGCATGAAATACTTAGGGGTTGTGTTTTGACATCGTGGAGAACCAGGGATGTCCTGGAGAAAACCAGCCTTGCATATGGCAAACAGACACACATGAGTGTTTTTTTTTTTTTTTTTTTAAAAAAACATTCTTCCTGCTTCTTTGCCACCAGAATGTTCTCTCAGCCCCAGGTTGGCGTCTGGCCTCAAACTTTTGCTGTCGTGCTTTTTCTGCTCACTCTTACCTCTCACTCAATGACTCTTCCCACCCCTTCCCCCAAGCCAACCCTCTGCAGCTCCCTCCCCACCCAAAAAAAGAAAAATCAAAATCCTTCTGCTTGTCTTATGCAGTTAGTTCACCCTCTCCTCTGAGCCTTGGACTAGGCCACATTAGGCCTGAGGGATCTCACCTTCTGCCGTGAGTGCTGATCAAACTCTCCCACCCCCACCCAAGCAAATAGCATTCTCTCTCTGCGCCAGCTATTCCGACATCCCCACGTCCTCAGTTGTGTGGCATCACTCCATCGCTCCCTGGTTTAGCTTTTCCTGGTTGGTCCAGTTTCAGCGCAGGACGAGACCAGACTGTTAATTCTCTCTGTGCCAAGCCTGGGGTCCTGCACTTGGGCAGTGGGGCAGTGACCACATCTGATAGTGACAATGATGGTAGTATGAGGACCCGCCACTAAGTCACTTTGGAAGCTTTTTTGAGAGGAAGGTGGAGTCCGCCAGCACTTTAAGAGTACCCTGAAAGTGCCAGACAGCCCAGGTGCCTGAAAAGTCTCCTATAGAAGGAGGACATGAAAGAAGAGGAAAATGAAGCACGTGAGGAGAGGGGCTCCCCGGATCCCTGAAAGAAAGGGCAGTCTATCCCTGCACGCATAGGAGGGGGAAGCCCTGGGGCTGCCTGCCCTGAGTTTCATTCATTCATTCATTCAAAAATGTGTCTGAGTCCTACTATGTGTCACGAACTGTTCTAGAAACTGGGAACACACCAGTGGACAAAACAGACTTGATTTCTGCTTCCATGGGGCTTATTCTAAGCAGAAAAAAAAAAAAAACAGCCATAAAGCAAATAAAAATCTTGTGGTTGTGCCAAGAGCTCTAAGGGGTGATGGAGGGATTGCCCAATGTAACCCACAAACTCAGACAGTAGTCAATCCTGAGCTGAATCTAATTCACAGGGATAGGTGGGGATGTGGGTGGGGCCAGGGAGGACCTTAGGGAGGCTCAGGAGAAATGGCTGAGAGGTGGGTGTGTCCCAAATCCATCATGGGGAAACCTTTCTAACAAAGAGCCTGGAGCCAGTTCCCCAGGGCTAGATACCCTGTCTGGGACAGGACTCAATGATTGCTAAGAGATTCTTACAGCTTTCTGCAAAGAAATGCGGGAAGAAAAGATGATCGGTTTTAATGGTTTTAATTTGTATTTTTTGCTTATTTTACTTAGCAGGAAGAGGCTTCCAGCATGGAAAGAATTGATTTCATGGAGAACCTGCAGCTGGATCAAGTTCATCCCGGAAAAGCAGACAGTGTAGGCTACCTGAAGTTTGGGGAGGAATCAAGTTTGCTTCAGCCCCATGAGTCAGAAAATATTACAGCATCCTTGTGGGGCAACTTCCATGGGGCTTTCTTGGGGCGTGACCTGCCGGAGTTTCTGGTGGGGAAGGGCTTAGAGTGTGACTCTTTCTTCATAGGAATAATTTGAGGCCTGGGATGCTGCTATTATTTTTCCAGAGAGTTGTTTTCTTCTTCTGACAGATGCTGCTGGCAGTACCAGCCTGGGACACCATAATCCAAGTTTACAGCTTGAGCTTCCTTGGATCAACTTGACAACATGTGGACCAAACTGCGGTAACAAATAGACCCAAAATATAATGGTTCAAACACTATAGATGTTTATTTCTTTCTCACATAATAGTCCAAGGTAGGCATTCCAGACTGTGGGAGTAGGGGCAGGAGAGAAAGTTCAGCTGCCTGCATTCCTTCAGGAGATAGGCTGATAGTGGCTTTGCCATATTCCAACATTAACTGGCTCCCAATGTTGCTATCACCATTGTCATTATCAGTATAGCCCATGGGACCTGGGGAAGAACACAGGAGAACATCTGGGAGGTCTTATGGCCACTTGGAAGCAGCGTGTACTTCTTCTGCTCTCCTGGGAAAGAATATAGTCAGATGACCACTGCCAACATCATGACTGGAAAATGGGGTGGCGGCTGGTCAACCATGTACCTTGGAAATGAAGAAAAATTTGAGTGGGAGTAGATAAGACTCAGGGTCTTGGATATGGAAGAGATCTTAAGTGTGAACTCATCCAATGGTCAGCCCAGGATGAGCACTGGTCTTCCTGCTGGTTTGCTCCCTGCCCCCATGATGTATCTCCGCTGACTTTCTGATCCAGGAATACTAAACATCCATGGCTGAAAAGAAAAACAAGGTTTCTTCTTTCAGATACATTCTCTGCCACTTGACAAAAAATGGTGATCCAGAAGAGGGAGAAAAGAAATCCAGAAAAGCTGCCTGCATGGGGAAACTCGTTCTGTGGTCCCTGGTGGTCTGCGCTCATGCATCCCAGAAGGGGCTACATCACTGATGATGTTATAGGATCCCTAGAAACCACAGTTACTGCTTGAATCATAACTTCTGCTTCCAGTTGGCTGTGGTTGCATTTCTAGAAGGTTATTTTTGTCATTTTGGAGACAAGCCAGCATCAACCCACAGGTGACTTTAGAAGGCCTTTCTGCATCCTAATTGCCTACCTCCTGAATAGGGACTTTCTTCTAGGCTTGGTTGACCTAACTTCTCCCATCCATCCCATTTCTACACACCCTCCCCACACCCCCACCAGAACTTTCTTATGCAAACCCCCAGTCCTGGCCTGCTGGTATCTGTTGATCATTTTTGCACTCTCATGTTCCTGCCACTGCCTTCGAGCTTCTGTTTCACCTCCTGGTGGAGACCACCCCAGTCATCTCGCCCCCCTCTAGGTCACTTGTGGGCACTTATCTACTGCCTGGATTGTTGCATATATTTGTCCTGCATTAATCATGTCTTCTCTCTCACATTGTATACTCCCTGAGCATTTGGGATTTGTCTTGTCTTTTGTGACTTTCTTAGGCTTCAGCATGGTGCAGTGAACATTCTGTACACATTTCTGGACAATGGAAGTCTTGTGAGAACCTGGGAGACTGCAGTGACTTGAGCCTGAGGTGTAGATGAATGTAGTCGTTGGATGATGGGTACTGATAAAACCCCTCTCCCAGTGGCTAGGAGCAGAAGACGAGACTCAGCAGCAGGAGAAACAAAAAGAGGAAGGGCTCCCAGCTTCACTGAGCATCAGCGAACCCCACCGTAGCTGGATCAAATCTGAACAGGCCATACCTTAGGGCCTTAGACTGTCTGGGCAATGGCAGGGACGCTGCTAGAGGCTGACCGTGTTCCTACTGGAAACACTCAGCTCAATGGATGGGACCACAGCTTCCCAAGGAGATGGGGGAGCAAGGCCAAGCCAGGAAAGTGGGACTCAAGGAGGGCTTTGGGCCACCTCACCTACTTTCCCTGCTCATCCCCCTCAGGGGCCTTGCAGACAATGCTTCTTGCCCAGAGAGAGTAAAGGGTGGGATGGGGAGAGAGCATCATTCATTTCTTGTGTCCGAGGTGAATGAGTGTGGGATGAGCTCACGCTCACTCTCTTCAAGCTGGAACTTTCTGGGCTCCCAAGCTGCCCCCACACACCAGCCATTCATGGAGTGGGTACCAAGCTCATCTCTATTTGAAACTCAGAGTCCGTCTGGGAGCCCGGGATTCTTGAGCCATTGTTTTATGGGGTATAAAGTGTCTCTTCAGCAGGGAGGATGACGTGGTGCAAGGCGAAGGCTCAGAAAAGACCATTCTGCTGTGCAAATTGACTTTGGACCTGGATAGGAAACAGGAAAACAAGCCGCATGCCTCGTGGCAGGTTCCCTGGGAAATTGCCTTCTCTCCTAATGTCTTTCCCACAGGCACCCCCGACCCCAGTGGACTATGAGATTTTGCCCCCTCAACCTGAGAATCACAGGAGGTAATCAGGGTGAGTGCTGGAGAAGCACAAGTGATTCCAAAGAAGCACAAGTGAGGCTTGGGACAGCTCCGTCATGTGAACGGTCTGCTGAGACCCTTCAGTGTGTGCCTTTCTTATGGCCCAGGTTCTAGCGGCACCTTTTCTAGTATGAGATCCCTCTTTCCCTGGAAGCAGCTCTGCCAGAGCCCTGGGTGTTTACTGAGACACACCATAGAGAAACAGGGAAGGAAGTCAGGTCCATTGTGACATGTCTGGGTTCTGGCCATTTCTCTCTAACACCTAAGAAGAGGCTGACAGAGTGCCTGAGGGCCCCAGGGACACCACCCATCTCCCCAGGCGGTGCTTTTTAGACTTCCACTTGCCACTCAGCTGTGAGGCGTGAAATAATTTAGTGGGCCTTGAACAATGTTGATTAAAAGGAGAATGGAAAATTTCAACATGATTGGCACATGGTAGGGTAAGCATTGTTTTGTGAAACTTACATTTCCTCTTTAGGTACACCACTGGGTACAATGCATACCCACATAAGATGTATTTCTTATTCTAGTCCTGGTTAAAGACACATCTAAGTGATTCTATTAGAGCACTTCAGCTGATTCCAAGTATTCAGGGAGCGAGGCTGGAGCACAGAATAGGAGTGGGGAGGAAGGTTCCAAAGGGCGAGTTGAACTTTTCTATCTGCCTCCTGAGCTAAACATAGTCTCCCCACCCCCTTGAGGATCTAGGGCCTCTGACTCAGCCTTTTGGGGCCTGGAAGACCACCATGAGCCTTGTGCCTTGACTGTTTCTTGCAGCAGGCCCTGCCAAAAGTACCTGCGTGGGAAGAGCTGCCCTTTGGGAACTTGAATTAAAAGGACTTTAGTGGTTAGTTGTAAAAGTAAATGACGTACCCAGGGCTTTTATTCATCCCTAGAACTCCTGTAATTTCCGAGATGAAAAGACTGGAAGAAGAAAGCCCTGCTCCTTAGCCCTGCTTGAAAGAAAGGAGAGAGGAGAGGTTGGCCGACCTGTCTCCTGATCCCACTCCCTTTCCCGGGTCTCCTTCTCTCTTTCCCCTGTCCCTAGCAGGGGAGGAGATTAGAACAGGCGCCTTTGGGGATTGTAGGACCCTCTTCCTGATAGGTCAGATCATCAGTGGCCCAGGAAGACCCTAGGGGGGCAGCAAACAGTGTCTCTAGGGGAGGGAAGAGCCCTCCAGATGGGAGCTTTGGTCACATGGCCTCACATGGTTTATGTTTCAGAGTGACAAGTGTCGCCTGTTACAAGACACAAGAGTAAAAAGCAAAGAAGAGTGGACAAAGGCAGATCAAGGGAGGTGGGGTCTGCAGGATTCCCTGAGAGCCAAAAAGGCGCAACCAGGGAGCCCAGTGGCACTGGTCGGTTTCTGAACATAGGCATTCAGGGTTTCTTTGTTATTTTTCTCCAAGTGGAAACATCTTTAGAAGATCAACTGTCATAATTCGCCCAAGCTACAAAGCTCAAACGTGGCTAAGAAACGTTGCTCAGGGTAGTTTCCAAAAGTATGTTCTTCCAACTTTCCAAGGTCAGGCGTGGGGGATTTGTGTTCTCTTCTCATTTTTGTTTGTGTGTTTGCTCGTGGAAGAGGCCTCTCCAGGCCCAGTGTTTACCGGAAGATGGGGAGAGTGGAATTATCTATCCGCAGCCACTCTCCTCTCAAGGAGAACTGATGGTTAGTGATGGGACTCTGCCCCACTTGTCCATGTGAGAGGGAGGCATGTGCTTGTACCAGAGAGAGTTCTCGAGGGGTTAGCACCCCAGGAAGGCATCTATGCCGACTCTGCTTATCATGACCCCCCACCTTCAAAATATATCTTAGGGTCACCACACAGGCCAGAAAGTGGCAACACGGGGCACCCCTCTACATGCCAAGCATCCAGAGTCATGTTCTTGGAATGCGTGACCAGCGTGTAATTGAAGCAAACGGAATCTCCCAAATGTCTCCTTTTACAACAGAAAAAAAAACAGATGAAGAAACGGAAGAAAAACAAATCCAGAGAAATAGGCTTTTCTAGGGAAGTCTGACCCCCCTGTCTGGAAGGTGAGGATGTGTGTCTGCTGTTTCCAGCCCAGGGCTGTCTCTCCCACACAGCTGCTGTCCCATTGAGTTAGGTTCAAGCGAACATGGCCATTGAGCTCCAAAGTACTTCTGGCTGGTTCGGGCGTCGGTGCTTTCTCTAGTAACTTTTTGATATGGGAACTCAGAGGAAAGCTACGGGGATTATCAACTGCAATGCTAAAAAACCCTTCAGTGGTTTTCACAGCTAGTTTGGCAATGAAGACTCTTTGCTGTTCTGACCTGAAGCTCTCAGTTAGGACTTATTATTATTTCTTCTCACAAGCCCTCATTCTCACAGACGGTTCAGATTATGCCCTGTGCATATCCGGTTCCCCTTGGTAGGCACAGCTCTTCCTGTCACATCAATGGCCCCCTGTCCGCCCAGCCCAGCTGAGGGCCTCTCTCCCCTCCCAGTCCATCAGTCATTTCTGTCTACACTGGACCCTTGCTACCTCTTGCTTTGGCTTATTTTTAAGCTTGCTTTAAAAATTCATAATTAAAAAATTTCATAATTCATAAATTATGAAATAATTTATACTTTTGCAGGGAATATGGAAAATACAGAAAAGCATAAGGAGAAACATAAAAATCATTCACAATTGCACCCTTGGAGGAAGCTGGCCTATACATCTTGATGAATTCGCTGCCCTTCTTTTTTCTGTGTATCTATTACAAAAACTGATGTCATGTTGTTGATATATATTTTTTTCTTGCTTTATCCATTTAAGATTATAACATGAGAAATTTCCTCGTCAGGGCTCTTCCCAAACCTGATATTTACTGACCATGCCAACATTCTGTTGAATGAGAGAGTGTCATAATTCAATTATTTATAGTTTGCAGAAGCATTGTGCTCATTTACACTTTGCTTAGCAGCATATGAAGGTGCCTGAATCCCGTCATCACAATGGAATGGAATTGGGGAGAAATGCCAGTGAAAGATGAAGAGAGACGGGGCAGGGTGAGCAGGAGTCCCTCAGACTTGCATCTCTGCAGGCAAGAGAGGAAGGATCCTATGGAAGGGTTTCCCACTGCTGCGTGATTCTAAAAACTTTGGGCAGGGGATAGGGAGTCCCCAAACCAAAGCCTGGTGGCCATTCTGTGACAGGCAGGAGTGGGATGCTATGAGGACCCTGGGCATGTTGAAGCTTTGGCTGGGGGTCACCAAGGGGTGGGTAGCTGGAGCTGTCAGTCAACTCTGCTTCCCAGGGGCAGATTCTCTCAAAGGAGACCAGAGCTACACACCCCTGGGCTCCCCCATGCCCACCCCACTTCACCTGATGAACAGGGAATATAATTAAAACATATAATTATGAACTGTGACAATGGTCTCATTTTGCTGCTTTGCATTCTTCTGATTAGCCTTGATGTCAAATATTTCTCATGAATTTTGTTACATACTTGTACTTCTAAGAGTTGTGTGCCTGGGTTCTCTGTTTGCCTGTAATTGTTTTCCTTACTGATATTTTAAGAGGATTTGTGGCATTAAGGCTGTTAACTCTTTGTCCATTTTCTTCCAATATTTTTAACCTTTCCCTTTATATTTTATGTAGGATGTTCGGGTATGTTTTAAAATAACTCACTCTTCTGTTAAGATCACTTTTATTTACTTCATGTTCAGAAAATTCTTGCTCATCCAGGCTCTAGTTAAATATATGCCAGTATTTTATTCCAGATATTTTTGGATCCTTTTTTTACATTTAATACGGGGGGTTTTATTTCAGTGTGTGGTATTAGGGAGAGGTCAAACTTGATTATTCCCCCCCTGCCTTTTAGCCACATTTTCCAACTTTACTTTCAGATAATCTAACCATTAACCATTTCTTCCTGGTGAATCCTGTCTCAGATTTAAGTTTTTAAAATATGTATGATAGATCTCAGGACTATCTGGTTCTACTTCATTGGATGATCTACAGAATCTTGTATGAGCACCACACTATTTTAATTACTGTATCAAGATTAATACAGTTAGATATCTCTTAGGGACAGTATCTCCTTGATATTCTTTAATCAATTCTTAACTCTTCTCATCCTTTTTTTCTGCTTCCAGATGGGCTTTCATCAAATTCAAAGAAAAAGAAAAGATTCCACTGGGATTTAATTCAGATTACATTTTACCTAAAAATTACAAGGATTAAAAAGAAGGATTAATAGCATTGCTTCATTCAGTATTCCAACACAAGGGTATGTCTCTCTATTAACTATTCTCTTTTATCAATCTCTGTAAAAAAATTGCATTTTTAATATAGGTCTTGGATATTTCTTTAGTGCTCTTTATATTTTTTCCCAATACTTTTATGAATGCATTTTTCTCCCTGTATTTCCTGCTTATTAGAATAGAAACAGTGTTTATTTTGGAGATTTTGTTATTTTTATCTTGTATCTGGCCCCTTCCCTAACTTTTTATTAATACTAAGGATTTTACAGTCCATACTTTTATATTATCTCGGTGCATAATCATACTATAGTCTGTAAGTAACAAACATCTTGTTTCCTTCTATTGTAGAATATGAAAAATCGTCAACGTGTAGTCCTGTTGCCTTAAATTTGTTTCCAAGTTATGCGCTGAATTTACTTTGAAATTTCAAAGAACTTTAAGGGATAGTATGTTATTTTTGTGTTAACTACAATGAAGAATGGTTTTAAAAAGCTTGAACAATGTCATCTTGTAGTGCCAAATGACTAGGGTGGCCTGTATTTCAGGAGCATACTCTAACTTTTCTTGATGGAGTGAGTATATCGTCCCAGGTGAATTCCAGACATACAATTACTCCACGATGCTGTTATTCCCTGGTGCTTTAGCATGCAGTACAGCTCCAGTTGGCCTGAACTCTAGGAAATGTAGTCATAAGTGGGAAGAACATGGAATTGAGAAAGCACACAGAAGGAGCCAGGGCCAACATTCCTCTCTAAACAAGCCAACCAAAAAAAGCAATGCCAAACAAGCCCCTTTGAAACTTTCAAGGTCCTCATCCTAGCACCTTCCGTCAGCTGCTCTAGGAGACATCTTTCAGCTGTTGATTTATGAACCCTGAGAGGCAGGTGGAGGAATTAATGGAGGTAAATAACTAACTTAAAAATACTTTAATAGGTATTTTTAGGCAATCCTCCTTTAAAGAAAAGTGTGGATGCTCTGTGCATGTATTGGCCCTGCCAATGATGCCTTCTGGCCATTAAACACTTTAAGCTCTTTTCTTTCATCCTCTGTTATTTGCTTTAGACCCATCACAGACTCATTAGTTAAAAACAGGAAGCAAAGGTAATCCTGATGTTGAATTACAAGTTAATGCAACGACATGAAAATAATTCTTTGGGTTTGCTGCAGCGTAATCCTTGCCAGATCTCCAAGTTCCATTCATCTCATCAAAAGCCTTAGTTTGAAGAACATTTTGGAGGACTCTTACATCAAGAGGTCTCCAGTACCTCAAAAAGCAGTGTTCAAAAGGAAAATGAACACATGTTTCAGAGGTGGGAATAAAAGCCTTCCTTTGCGCAGTGTGTTATATGTGGAAATGTGGAATGCATGTGATCATTCTTACTGTTCAAAAAAACCCCACAAAGATTGTACAAATACGTCAGTTTTTTTTGGTGCAAAAACTCACACAATTATAAAAATTATACTACGAAAGCAGCTTTGATCTATTCTTGAGTCATTTCTGTGATGTGTGGTTAAATTTTAATCTATGTTTAAATTTTTTATTTGATTCTTCCAAACAAAACACAATATCTCATTTTAAACCATATCTGCTGACAGTGGTTTTTCGTCTCACCTGAATCATGCTGAAAATAGGTGTAACCAGATGTGCTCTTAGCCTGCAAACACATTTCAGAAAATCATTATAAGACGCTCAATTAACTTTGAGCAAAGTAGTTTCCTGTATCCTTCAAAGAAAGGCCTGTTTTCAAAATGTCACCCCAGTACCTGAAAGTGTTGATATGCTGTTTAGGGCTATTCGTTATAGGGGCAGAATTCAAGGTAGCTGATTGGAAGTAGGGCCAGTTGTCTATCAAAGAATTTCTAATCTATGGCAACAAAATCATGTTATCTGTGTCGAATGGAACTCGGCTCTCCCCACTCATCTGTGGTGGGGGATCTATACTGTATCTGGGTCATCTGAAAGTGGTTCCAAGCCACAAATATGAATGGATGTTAGACTATGCTCCTATTCACCCCCACTGGAAAATCTTTTTTTGTTTTGAGACGGAGTCTCCCTCTGTTGCTCAGGCTGGAGTGTAGTGGTGTGATCTTGGCTCACTGGAATATCTGCCTCCTGGATTCAAGTGATTCTCCTGCCTCAGCCTCCTGAGTAGCTGGGGTTACAGGTGTGTGCCACTACATCTGGCTAATTTTTGTGTTTTTGGTAGAGATGGGGTTTCATCATATTGGTCAGGCTGGTCTTGAACTCCTGACCTTGTGATCTGCCTGCCTTGGCCTCCCAAAGTGCTGGGATTGCAGGCGTGAGCCACCGTACCTGGCTGGAAAGTTATCTGATGAAAGACAGTTTTGATGTCCTTTGCTTTGATTTTAAAATATGGGCTTCCTTCATGCATCAATACAGGGATCTGAACGGATCTTACTTAGCACATTTCAAAGCATTTCTTGTTAATGGGAGTCAAAATTTAATACAAGGTACAGCCTCAAGTTATTCCTAAAAGATTTCTCTTTGGGATAACAAACAGTAAGCCAGTTGTCTCTGGACCACTTCACTTAAGTCCTTGGTTCTTGAAGATTTCTCTTTGGGTTAATAAACAGTAAGCCAATTGTCTCTGGACCACTTCACTTAAATCCTTGGTTCTTGTACACAACATTAGCTCAAGACAGCTATACTTGGATGTAACCAAGAAAGAAATGGCATTTATTAAAACTTTAAAAAAATGAGAATTAAAAAAGCATGACACCAGCTACTTACTATAAAAATGTTAAGTATGAGAGTCTACATAATAAAAAGTGCAAGCTTGTAATTTACCTGCTCCCCACCCTTCCCTGTCCCCAGTGCAACTCTCCTCCCTGGGTCTGCAGGACAAGCTCTGGTCCTCCAGCAAGGATTTATTTGATCTGAGTTTTATTTATGGCAAGGAGATTTTTATAATGAACACTGTGATAAGACATGGTACCCTTTGACCAGGAATATTTTTGGGGCACAGGGGTGGGGATTAGGACTCAAGTTCTTATGAAACAGTCACAAGGAGTTTAATTAGAAGGAATAATCACTTGCTTGGTAGCAAGAGAAGAAATCCTACCCCTCAGTGTGTCCTGGAGATTGCTGTTGAGGGTCTGTGACAAATCAACACATGGCCACTATGGCTTGGCATATTTAATTTCCTAATCATCCTAATCAGGTATTGCAAACACTTAAAAAAGAGTGAGAAACGGAGCCAAATGTGATATAATCTATGATCTTGGCTCCAGAGTAGAAATGAGGTGTTTTTTTTTTTTTTCCAAATTTATATCATGTACCACATTGAACATTATCAATACTACATATGAATGCAATGGTTGAGGGCTTTTGTTATGAATCTGTTTCTAGGAGAACAGCTCATGGGAAAGTATTGTCCTTTTCAGCTGCAAATATGGAAGGTCTCATTGCCTATGCTAAAAAAAAGTCTTAGAATTTTGGCTTAGGCAATGAAGTCTTTAGTCCACTTTACAGAGTAAATAAAAGATTGCTAAAGGGAGAACACAGGCCCCAAGCAGACAGAACAGACCAAACATACAGAAGGAATGTAAATATAGCTGACTTATTTTTTAAATTGAGAGAATCTAATTTCTTCCCTTGAAAAATCCACTTGAGCATACCTCTTAGTTATGCAGAAACAGAGTAAGCACTCATTATCTTTTATGGATTTGAAGTGTTCCAGAACCTTCTGGGACTTGCCCTGAATCTCTTGATTGCAAAGCTAATTATATGAGGAGGTGGGCCTATTTACATAGGAGGTAGGTAGGGTCTTCTGGGAAACACTCCAACTCCTAGGTCCTGGTGTCCAATGTTCTAAAGTCTTTTGGGATACATAAGAGTGGACCAGATTAAGGCACAAAATAACAGCTTGAGAAAAGACTGGTGATCCAGGCTTACTGTACAAGGAAGGCTAAGTTGGAGGAAAGGGTGGGATTCTAGTACAAAACGTGGTAGAGGTGGAGGCAACCCTCTAATCCAGCGACACAGGCATACTGGATGTGCTTTGGAAATAAGTGACTGTGTGCATGTGTGCTGGAGGGAGAGCCATGTATTATTGAGTTTAATGCCATGGAAGTCAAAACACCATCTTCCTTTGAAGAAGCCTGCAGCCCACACATGGCCACACAAGGGAATTGTCATGGCTGGATGAGCAGAAATCTAGAGGACTGTATAGGGTCAGCGTTCAACAGCGACACCATGTGGCAGAGAGAACCACCAGCAAGAGAGAAGCTGTCAGAATGCAGGTCTCTTTCCTGTGACGTTTAAAAGCATCAGCAGTCCTTGCAGGGAAGTACAATCAGCCAGAGAAGGGCAAACCAAAGCGGGCCTTGTATCAGATTCCTGGAAGTCATCCTTCCTGGTCCAATGCGGTACTTCTCAAAGGCCGTGGCTGGAGAGAGGGTGTTCGGCAAGAACGAAGGACAGCGTCCAGGTGGATGAGCTTAGTGCATCCTGAGCAGCGAGCTGACCGGGGTGCAGGTAGGCTGCACAACAGATTCCACTGAGGGAAATCGGGGCAAATGCCCACTTAGATCCACCCCAGGGAGCACTGCATTTCTGTTCCAAATTAACCTTAGGTTAGGTTGGACTAGTTCTAGTTGTACAGCCACAGGCGAGGGGTGCACAAGCTGTAAACTGGACCTCAACTCTCTGGACGGATTTCTGAGCACCCTCTCTGCTTAGAGAGGAAGGCCTGGGAAGAAGACCCAAGCCACCTTGGCAAAGGGCCAGGGGAGGTAGAATGCGATTAAAGTTTTTAGAATCAGGGTCAAAGCCAGCTAGGCCTTTTCAAAAACAAGTCACAGAAATATAGGGTAGAGAAGGGCCAAAAAGGGGACAAAAACTGAGGGACCCGAGCTTCCTGCATTTGCAAGGTTGTCGGATGTCCTTGTCCTGTGGTTGCTATGTTTCCCATTAGCCTGGAGCCCACAGGTGTGGGACCTTGAGGTGGGCTTGGCACACAGGAATCCCCACTTACCATCCCAACCCTAAAGGCTGCTTTTAGATGGCGTAAACCTGAACGTCATCTGCAGGAGAGCCTCATTACCTCACATTTTGGAAGGCAGCTGGGAAGAAACCATAATTTACCAACCAGCACAGCTGTTGAGCAATCGTATTCAGCTAGAAAACAGAGAACTAGAATTTTCAGGAGCCCCACTCTCTGGTTTCTTCTAGAGATTTGTAATATCTCAGATCACTCTGGGCATTTTCCTCCCAGTACTTATCATAGGTCATGCCACTTTGGGTGATTATTTGATTAATGTCTGTGTCATCCCTCTAGACGGTTAGTTTTCTGAGGACAGGGATCCTGTCTGTTTGCTCATCACTTTATCCTCACTAACGCACAAGAGATTGAAGTGCGTGTAAATGTGTGTAAGATTTCTGGGAAGGAACCACCTGTCAGCCTGCTAGGTTGCAAGGTTGGGAGGACTACAGCATCGCAGCTCGGGACCAGGCAGGAAGAGGGACTGGATCCCTTCACAGCAGAGGGACAGAGACCCTGACCACAGCAGCTGGTGAGGTGGTGTCTGGGGGCTGTGAGAGGCCATTATATTTCAGGTCATTGGGCTGCTCAGAGTGGCACGTGCTCTAAGTTCAAAGCTGATCTGTGGGAAGAGCTCCCACGCTGGTCCCCCAGCTGACACACATCACTCATTTTAGACTCCAGTATTTCTCTGCCTTCTTTGTCAAGATTGACTGAGGCAGGTGGATAGAAAGGAAGAAAGGTAGGGGTCTCCCAGGCTCCGGGAAGGTCACAGGGTGAGTGGGATGAGCAGTTGCCGTGGCTTAAAAATGTCCCCCAAACAGATGGATCAGTATTTGGTTGGAAGGGAAGCTGGCTGCAGAGGAGGAAGACAGAGAAAAAAGGAGAAATGAACACTCTCTTAGGAGAGTCTGGAGTGTGTGCTGGCCCCAACGGGTGGACATTTCTGCCACTTTCTCTCAGGTCTTCCCCACCCCCCTCTTTCTCACAGTGCAGAGGGCCCCATCGTCTCTACCCCCAGGAAAGTGCTGCTCAGACAGGGTGGCCCCTTTCAGCTGGAGCTGGGATCCCACATGCCCGTCGGGAAATGGACGGGGTTGGCTAATCCTTTAAACTCAGTTCCAGGAAGGAAGAATAACTGTACATCAGCCACATTTCTGAAAGTTTCATAAAATCGAAAGATTCCATTCACCTTCAAACCAAAAAGGAAAATAAAAAAAAAAACCCTCAAACAACGGCAACAACAAAAACAGAGCTCCAAAGCAAAAAGTAAAAGCAAACAGGGTGTAGATACTATCGAGTTGATCGGGCAGGAACATCCTCACCTTCCACGCCCCACAGTGGATTTCAAATCCTTCATCCCGTGCTCCTGTGGAAGAGGGCAGGGGCTTGGGTCTGCCCTGGTCCTCCAGCAAGGACTACCTAACTTAGAGCCTGTGCCTCCCATGGAGCCATGAGCGTCTAGGGGTGGACGTGTTCACCTTGCATCCCCTGGGCTAGTACCAGGTACACACCAGAAGAATTCAATCCAAGCTTAGGAAATGAAAAGTGCTCTCAGAGTGGGAGGGCTCCTAGTGGTACCACCTGTTCTCTATTCAGGCAGACATGACCCCAGTTACTATATAATCATCGGGACATGGAGCTGGGCTTCTTCATGTGGCCTCCTCCTGGCCTTCTCGACATTTAAAAGGCAGGACAAGTTAAGTTGGGGTGAAGAAGGAACTGCCGACATGGCCCCAGAAAACACGAGATTGCTAGTGCTGGAGGGTCATGGATAGCGCCCCCTGGAGTCCAGAGACCTCATTTTAGATCTGAATCACTGCCAGTACAGAGAGTGGGTGAGGATGATGTGAGCTTTGTTAGGTTTTTTCTAGTGTGCACCCACAGCCGATGTAGGCTGCGGTGGTGATCCCCAAGACTAGTCAGGGTCAGCCTGAGGTGGCTTCTATGGCCAGGGACACTTGCCCTGCCTGCCAACCTCTGGTGGAGCAAAGGAGGATTTTATCCGTGAAGTCCTAGGCATGAAGGACTTAAGACCCAGTGTCAGCAGAGGGCAGCTCATCTTTGGAGGCCTGAAGGCTGACTCGAGACCACAGAATAGCAGGAAAGACACAGGAGGACTTGCTACAGACTACACTCTTGAATGAGCATGCGCTGGGCTGCGGGGAGAGCCCCCTCGAGGTTGGGCAGGACTTCACCTCTCAGATCATCCATTGCCTGGATCAGCCCCTACCTGCTCCCACCCTTGCTGACTGTCACAAAGCCTGCTCTCCCACATAGGTGGTACTGGGGTCCAGAATGCTGGGAGAGAAGCCTCAGGTGCCCATTGAAGATGCTACCCCAGAGGCAGAGGCAGATGCAGAGGGCTTTGAGATGTTCTATCAGTACCAAAGAGAAAAGGAAAACAAGGACCTCCTTCCACTGTTCAGTGTGATTAGGAATAACACCTCAGAGGAAAACCAGAGCACCGAGACAGGCTCCTTGATCTCTAAGCAAAAGAAGGCTTGGTTTTGTGTATTTTGAGAAGCAGAAGTCGACAGAGGATCAGACCATGGGGAAATAGGACTGGCCTCGTTCCTGAGCATAACACTCTTTTTTGCAGAGGTCTCTGTTGCTCTCAGCAACCTACTGATCCAGGAGGAAGTGCAGTTTCAGGGGTATCTGCTGATGCTTAGGGAGAGAAAGAGAATTGGCCCTGCCGTTTCCCACAGACAAGTCATCTCAGGGCCCAGCGGGGCTCCAGCCAGCACCCCCGCCCTGTCCCTGTGAGCCACTCGGCCCTGCTGTGACAGGCACGGCCTCACCTCTGCCTGGGCCACCAGGCACGTGGGGCGGTTGCTTGTAAATCTGTCAACTGAGAGAAATACTAGTATTTTGAGGTGCAGAATGGCGTCTGAGCTCCAGAAGCAAGTTCTGTGACGCCTGAAGAGAGGAGGGGGAAGAGTTGAGAGGAGGAAAAAAACAGATTAAGAAGCAGCTTTATCCCTTGGGTGGGATTTGTGTGCTAGTCCGTCAAGGTTGAAGCGTTTTCCTATAATCCCACTGCTCAGGGATCCTGCAAAGGACCTCTTTTGACTGTGCTCTCAAATAATGTCTGACGACCCCTCACCGTGTCATGGGGTCTCCCAAACCAGAAACTTGGATGTCACCTTTGACCCCAGCACACTCAATACCTCCCACTGGCTCCTTCCCCGGCCCCTGCAGGGTGCATCCCACCCATCCATGTGCTCCCATGGCCTTCAGATCAGTCAGCTATGGGCAGCCAGGAGCCCGGGCGTCTGCACAGATTCCTGACTGGCCCCCCTGTTCCAGGCTCCAGCCTTCTCCTCCTCTCTCTCCTCTCCCCACCGTGGAGCACCTGGGACTTCCCGGCTCACAGAACTCCCCGTGGCTTCCTGTCCTAACGCTACAAGTCCACAAGTCCTAACTCTGCGACCTGAGGCGGAGGACCAGACCCTCCAAGGCATCTGCTCCCTCCTGTTCTGAGCCCCACTCTCTTCTGCAGACATCTTCCAATTCCATGTCTGAAAACTGCCTCAGTTGTTTCTGAGTATTTCCTGTGCATCCCTACCTCCTCTGACCTGCTAGGTAAGGTGCTCCCCATTGAGAATCAGATTTCATTCAAAGTCCAACTTAACTTCCCCTCCACATTTGGGGCCCTTCCCCTGGACTGAGGCTGAAGGCACTCCTACCTACCGGGCCTTCTATACAGAGCTTACAAAGGGTTAGTTTCCTCTTGCTGTTTTGCACGCGTGCCTAGATTTGTGTGTTTTTCCAAAGACACTGTAAATTCCTTGAGGGCATGGATTGAATTTTGGAGTCCCCTGATGCCTGAGCTTTGCACAGAGTACCTCAAGACAGTGCTTGCTGTTGGCCTGTGGGTTTAAGATTGTGCTATGGCCCCCCTCCAATTGTACCTTCAACTGGAGGGCTGCATACTCAACAGAATATCAAGTTTGGATGGAAAGAAACCAGGGCTGAGATGAAGTGAGCAAGAGAAATGGAGAGAAGACAGTTCAGAGGTGGTGCCTTGTATTCTTGATGGAGAAGGGAAACTTTTCCTACTCATCAACGGGGAAGAGCAACCCAGCCCTGGCCCCAGAGTGGCCTGAGTGGGGATCACGATCGCTGTGTGGCGTGTTGGCGGCACCAAGCCAGGCTTCATGGACAAGTTCAGGGGCCAGAGGACCTGGCTGCAGGTCAGTGGGGAAGCAGGCTGGGCTGGAAATCACGTCCCAACACAACAAATACCGTCCGTTTAAGCTGAGTGAATGGCGGAAGCCAACGCAGAGCAGCTTTCGTCATCCAGAGAGGGATGGAGCAAAGAGCATGCGTGCAGGGAAGTGTGCACGTGCCTCAGGCCCCCATGTTCTCTCCTGTTCCGCTCACCCAGGGGGTGGCAAGGATGCAGGAAAGGCCAGAGGACGGCAGATTTCTTTGATTGAACCAAAAGACTATCTCCTTAAGTGATTCCCAGGGTCTCACCCTCCTCAAACGCCAGCTCAGGTGTCCCCAGACCCCAGCCATTTGGGGGTGTGGCTGACAACCCACTTTCCACTTAAATCTCAGGGCCAGCGATGGTCCCTGCTATGTTAAGGTTTTCTGAGCGGAGAAAAGAAGGATGGGATCTAAAGATGACGGGGTCCTCTGCCAGGCAGGGGGAAGGTGGGCAAAGGCTGGTGCCTAGGACTGTGGAGGTTGCAGTGGCTGGCTGGCACCGTCCCCAGGGGTAGCGCCCGTCCCACACAGGAGCAGCACTTGACCCTCCCTTTCTCTCTCGTGGGCCATTTCCACACCCATTCTTTTCTCAGCTTAGCTGCCATTCACGCCTTAATCTTGTAAACCACGAGAAGAGAGAAGAGGGGGTTGGGGAGGACTTGGAATGAGATTCAGAGAGCACAGCCATGGAGAGGGATGTGGGCTCAGCCTGGTGCATGCCCAGCCGCATCTCCCCGAGGCTTTGCTGGGAGTGAAACCTCCCCACACCGCAGCCAGCCTACGCTGTGTCTTTGTAGGGGTCACGGTAGGTGGAGATGAGCCTCTCGGATCAGCTCCAATTTGGCACTTTCGGTAGCAGCCCTTGAGAATAAAATGCTGCTGCAGTGCTGGGCCCAGCAAAACACTGCCGATTTCATACAGCAGAGCTTTCCATCCCGTGGGCCGGACGCCATGAGTGGGTTGTGAAATCAACTTAGTGGTTTACTGCTGGCGTTGTGAAACAAGAGATTACAAACAAAACGTTGGGGTATCACTTATAAAAAGGGTAAGTGTTTTTCCCCCCACTATATATACATCTACCTATACCTATGCCTACACCTGTGTCTAAATATCTCTGTGGGGAGGTGATGCAAAGTTTGTGAAATGTATTTCTTGCTATGGTTTTGCGGTCAAAACAGGCCAAGTAATATTAGTCTGGAGAAACTCATTGCTGCTAGGCCCAGCTGGTTCTGCAGGAGCCAGAAAGACCAAGCGCATGTGGTGACAAGTCAGAACTGAGGCTCTGGGCCTGTGTCGGCCTTGTGGACCTGAGAGCCCTTTTGGGCCCTGCCCAGAATTAGGTGTGTACCTTGTTGGGCCTTGGGTGGGAAGGGCTGTTGCCGGAAACCTCCTTTAGAGGCCCCTTAGCGTATTCTGGTTGTCTAACCATGTGGCTATTCACTGCTCTGAGGCTTCACCTGCGGTTTCAAGTCTTGCAAAGCCCTGCAGAACTTGGAAGAACTGAAAGTGCTGATGTTGAATGGGAAAGCAGCAACTGCTCAGCAAATGTCAGCGGTCTTGTGGGGTGGGATGCTGTCTGAGGTCAGGACTGAGCACTTGCCCTTGCTAAAGCGTGAAGTCCAAGTGCCTGTGGAAGACTGGGAGGGGTCAGGCTTGGGGACCCGCTTCCTGAGGGATCGTTTGGGAAAGCACGGCAGTCTGGGGAGAGGCAAGCCCGGATAGATGCCTCAAAGCCATCACCTCCGATAGCACAAGCTCTTTGCTTGTTAGGGAAAGAGAGAAGAGTGCCAGGCTTTTATCAGTCATCGCCAGAATGCTCCACCAATCACTGAGGATTAGACGACAGCATCCAGAATGCTGAGAGAGGAGACAGAATATGAATGTGTGCGCACACAGGATGCTCCCGGTGCTGCCGGGTGGCGGCGGCGTTGGCCACCGGGGTGCGCTGCTGGGGCCATTCCTGAGTCGGGGTGGTAGGGGTTGCTACGCAGGGAGATGGCATTTATTTATTTATTACTAAGTTACAGAGTATCTAGCACACTGCCTTGACTATACTACATGCTTAAGTTAGAGGGGTGATTTTCCTGAAGAGGTCACAGTGATCGGTGCTTGTTAATCCCTATGGAATCCAGGAAGAGTCCTGTTCGAAGGTCTGTTCCTGGGCTGTGGGCAGCATGCAGAAATAACTGAAACTGGGATTTTTCTGTTAAAGGAAAGTGCCAGCTTTTAAAGCATTCCTTATTCCTTGCTTCTTTTGAAATCTCTTTCACTTCCCCACTGATGGTCAGCCCTCCCCCTTTCCCTCCCCACCCCCGGTCCCCTCATCCTCCTCCCTCTCCCTCCCAGGGCTACCTGCACCTCTCTGGCCTTCAATACACCACAAAGAGGGGAGGAAAATTAACTGGGCAAATAAAAATTGTGGATTCTGACTAGGCTACTTCTCAGACCTGGGACTCATCTGCTTTGATTTTCAGTGTACATATTGCTATCAAGAAATGATCCCAATTCAGGGATTCACTCCTGAGCTCATGTGAGAGAGCGAAGACCATCTGTTCCGTTCTTGACACTGCCGTAATCTCTTAGCACACCCTTAGCAGCAGTGACTGCCCAGTAGCGACCATTTCCAAGCAGTTGAGGGCATGGGCTAGGAGGGTATCGCCAATGACCGTTTCTGCATGCACCTGCTGAACACTCATTTATTGGCTGGCACTGTGCCTGGGTGAGGGGCTCTAGGAAGAATTGAGACCAGAAACTCTGGCCTCTATGAGGCTCTAATCTTGTCAGGGGAAGCGTGGAAACAGACACACAGTATACAGCACAGTGATGGCTAGGGTGAGATTGAGTGAAACTGTCTGAATGAGTCTTCACCGCAATTCGTTGCTACCAGATGGGTTGCCATCTTGCAGCTTAAACTTCTTTCTGCGTTAATGGGGAAGAAACAGAATCCCTTGGAAGCACCTTTCCATCACTCAGTTTTCATAGTGTGGACTTGAGTCACATTATTCTTCATGGACAAATTCTTCTTCTTAGAAGTCTGGTTAGTATATAGCTGGAGAAATAAAACAACTCAGAAACCCCACTGGCTATTTTAAACAAATTTTACTCTATTAAAATTGGAGACAAACATGTCTGCCATCTCTCACTTCGGTAGCAGGAAGTAAGGGCTGACCTATTCAACCAGGGTTCCCAACCCACAGTTTGTGGTTCTCAGATTTGGCACTCATGTACCCAGGACACTGCTGGAAACTCACAGGACTGCCTAAATGTTCTAATTGCCTAAACACAGAACTGAAAATGTTCAAAGTGGCGACAGTGACATCTTCAGATCCCATGTGTTGATTTGTTTGGCCCTAACTACGTATTAACAGAACTACTAGTTATTTCTTTTAGCTTAGGGGCTCTTCAAAGCATTACTGAGATCCCAAGGGCATCCTGAATGGGGAATGTGTGGCAGGCTTTCTGGGGCCCAGTGCACCATCACCACATCCACCATTGGATGGCCACACGGAAGCAAACCTGTGCACAGATAGACATCTCTTTTACACACCCACGCCTTGGTCTTATCATTGGTCAGCTCCTTTGAACTTGGCAGTTGCTGATTTGTTTCTTTACAAAAGCTGCAAGTTCGTCATGAATTTGATCTTGATTCACAGTGTCCACCATTCAGTACCAGGGGCAGCCATGGCTCCTGCCTTTGTGGTAAGAGAGAGGTGGTTAGCTCAGAGGCTGTGAGTTTTCAACACAGGGCAGGCCTCCAAACTGACATCCAGGCTGGCAGAATGTGCCTCTAGAGCCATTAGTGGGTGGCCTCGTCTTCTCCTTCCTGACTTGTTCCCCTTCTTCCTGGGAGGCCTCCAGCGCAGAATCTCGGCTTATCTTTTCCCTCCCCTCAGCAATCCCTGACAGGCCCCGATGGGGCTGAGGCTGCCTGTGTGCCCTCCCAGCTGTGTGTGCTCTTCTGCCTGGGGGCTTCACTGCTTTACCGTTGCTCTCAACTGCCAGCAGAATTTTCAGTCCTAAAGATTCTCAGCGGTTGGTGCCTGGGTTCTGCAGCCAGGTAGACTAAGAGGCTGCGAGGCCGCCGGGGTTCAGGTCTTTCTGAGGGGACCCAGCAGCTAGTATATGAGAAATGCACAGTGACTATGTGATGAATCAACCTTATAGCTTAATTCCCAGCGAGAGCTTCAGGGCAGCCACAGCTGCGTGCGAGAGTCCTCAGTCCTTGCCTTCTCATTTCCCAGGGGCTCTCTCTGCCTTACCTGAAAAAAACCTGATGGGAGACCCCAGGCAGGCCCAGCAGAGGGGGTCTGAGGTCGGGGGGACATCGGCCCTCCTGCGGCCCTTCTCTTTCCGGGCAGGTGGCTGAGTGCGTGCAGCCTGCACAGATGGAGCAAGGCTGCGTAGGGATTTAGGTGCTGGATTTAATCAATATTTTTACCTTTGCATGGCAACAGAGAGAGGAGACTAATGTCTCCAAGTCTGAGGGCACACCCCACCCTCTCACTCTGGGGTTCTGGTCTCTGGCAGCCCCTGGTTCTGCCTTGCAGGGCTGCTGGGCGCTGCTGTCCTGGTGCCTTGCAGGGGACGGTGTGGGGATGGGGAGGGGAGCTGGAGGAATGCCTGCCCCCGGGGACCTTTCACATCCCTAGGCCCCCCAATGTTGCTGCCTTTCCTGTGTCAGCTCTTGAGGGCCTTTCAGCGGTAGAAAAAAGCCCTGGTTTTTAGCTCACAGAAAAATACGCTGGTCAGGCAGGAACTCACTGGAGATGAGCCTATGGTCTAAGGCCTTTTAAGAATGGAGGTTCAGGGCCAGGCGCAGTGGCTCACGCCTGTAATCCCAGCACTTTGGGAGGCTAAGGTGGGCAGATCATGAGGTCAAGAGATCGAGACCATCCTGGCCAACATAGTGAAACCCCGTCTCTACTAAAAATACAAAAATTAGCTGGGTGTGGTGGCGCATGCCTGTGGTCCCAGCTACTTGGGAGGCTGAGGCAGGAGAATTGTTTGAACCCGGGAGGCGGAGGCGGAGGTTGCATTGAGGTGAAATCGCACCACTGAACTCTAGCCTGGAGACAAGCGAGACTCTGTCAAAAAAAAAGAATGGCGGTTCAGGACTCTGGGCCCTTTTGGCGCTCTGCTTGCCAAGCCTCCCATGTTAGGTTCAGGCAGGCTCGGAGAGATCTCTTGCCAGAAGGCCCCCGGACCCCTCTCCTGGTGGACCAAGTACTTGCAGATCAACTCTGTGCTCCTGGGAAGGGAAGTGGAGCCTGGGCTGGGCTCCTTGCTGGGTTTGGCTGAGCCACAGGCAGAGGGACACACAGAGGCGCCCCTGGGCACTGGGGTGTCTGGGGCCTCCGCTGTTACATGGGCAACGGAACCTCTGTGAACAGTTCTCACTGGGCCTGCTGTGCTTTAAGATACAAGAAGTAGCTCCACTGCCTGGGCCAACGTTCTGCTGGCTCCTCGTTTGACGGTAGCAGTCAGGTCTTGTGCTAGGAGCAGGGCCTATAGGGATTTACTATCCACAACAGCTGCCCTAGAGGGGCTGATAGCTGACTTGGAGGAAAGCACACGTGCATTAGGCATCTCAGTGCAAGAGGGCTCTGCTCTAGCAGTGACCGGATCACAGAGGAGGGGTCCCCATCCAGGGCCCGTGTCCCTGAGAAGGTTTTGGAGCAGAGAGGGTGTGAGTTGAATCCAGATGAAGAAAGGGCTTAAGTCATACCAGGAGTGGGATATGGGGGAATCCAGAAGGGGAGTGGGTATGGGGATCCTGGCATGGGGAAGGCACTGAGGTGTGATGGGGCAAGGGTGAGGACACTGGGGGAATTAAGTATTGAGGAAACAAGCGGAGGGTGGGATTGCAGAGGGAATGAGAGGGGAAGGGGTGACAGGCTTGCCGTGCCTGGATTTTATTCTGTTAACTTTCTGGGAAGAAGGACCGCCAGAGGGCCAGATGGGCATTTTGGATGGAGCTTGTTGGCTTCAGTGTGCAGGGGTCAAGAGTTGCGGCACAAGATGAGGCCACTGCAATGAATGAGGCAGGAGATGAAAAGCCCCAGCGAGGGTGGGGGAAGGGCAGGAGGGATCGTGGGGAGGAGGGAAGGGGTTGCAGGTTCGAGTGGCCTTGGGAAGATGCCACCAGCTAAGAAAGGAGCAGGGTGGGGAGGTGGGGGTGTCATGACAATCGGCGTCTGCCGCCTCAGGGGAGATGGAAATGGAGGTGTCTGTCACTCCGGGCCAGCCTGGCAGTTGAGCATCAACATGGATTTTCTAAACAGTCGATGAGATAGCGCTGGACAGGTGAGGGGAGGGCCGCACTGGGCGGGACGTGTTCCTGAGGATGGGTTCTAAGGGGTAGACGGAGAAGCAAGACAGGGACAGAGGAGGCCGGGGATGCAGAGCTGGGGAGTGTGATGCTCCTGAGGAAGCCAGCTGTCCCCCCACGGACTTGGGGGGTCTTCACCCACTCTCTCTTCTCCTACCAGCCTATAAACGAGCTGCCACGGGCAGTGACCAGTATTAAGGGCTGATGTCTCCCTCAGGTGCCTAAAGCTATGTTTGACATATACTTGGTGCTAAATTCATGTTAGAGAAACCCATTGAACACAAATGGGCACAGAGGCCAGTGAGAGGAGGGCTGGAGACATTCCTGGCTCTGGCAATGGTCAGGGAGACTGTGAGCCATTTGCCAGACGAGTTTGGGAGGCGGGGGGAGTGGGGATGGAGGCCAGACGTCAGCAGGCTGAGGATGCAGCCTTTTGCGTGGAGTTGGGTTGGGTGTGGGTGGTGAGGAGGTGGAAGATGGTGAGTGTCTCTATTCTTCGTAAAGTTTGTCTGAGACAGGAAGAACAAGTGCTGAGCTCACGTTTCCTAACTACAGCGTTTTCTAAGAATTTAAAAGAATGTTTGTTGCTCTCCTTTCCCCTCAAAATACGGCATGTTCCTTGTAGCAAAGTTAGAAAAATACGTGTAAGAAGAAGAAGAAAAAAAACTTCTGTAACTCCGTCCATTAGAAACATCCTGTTCAACTTGGAATTTCCTTCCAGACTTCTGGTTTTGTGTTTTAGTAGAAATGGTATAACTCATTATTTTGCAACATATCTGTTTCACTTAATAGTTCATGAATATCTTTCTCTTGTCTATGCTGCTCTTCTTCCAAAACAGCCTTTCAACTTCTACTGACCTGTCTGGGATCTCCTGTCTGGGATTCAAATGGTTCAAAATCTGACAGGTGCAAAGGTGCATTCAGGAGAAGGTTGCCCCTTTTATTTTCTGCCTGGGAGCCCACTCAGTTTTGCCCCCTGAAGGCAACTGATGCTCCTTTACAAGCAGCAAATTTAGTAGTTAGATCATATTCTATTGCATAAATGTCTCAATATTTATTTATTTATTGAGACACAGTCTTCCTCTCCAATATTTATTAAAAGAGCTTTCCATCTTGAATATTTGGATGTTCTGATTTTTTTTTCTATTATGCATAAGGCTATGATGAATGTCCTTCTAGCTAGGTCTTTGCACACATCATTTTGTTAGAATACATTTTAAGAAGCAGAATTCCTGGGTCAGAAGGTAGGACAAATTAAAAAAAAATCCAATCTCAGATTTTTACCTCCAAAAAATCTGTATTGATTGACATTCTTCCAGCAATGCATGAGAATGTCTGTATCCCCGCCTAGGCCCTGAACTTGTGTTATTAAAACTCACTTCCTCAAACGGTGCCAACTTAGTGGGTAAAAGGTGCATGGGAGGCCCCTAACCCTCACTGTGAACTGCACTTTTAAAGGGTGCAAGTAGCACCTTGGGGAAAAATAGGAGACTAGATGATGGCTCCAGGGAGGGCAGCTCTGAGTCCCTGGGGAGGGCTGACCTGTGAGAGGAGCAGAGGAGGAGACAGTCTAGTGTGGCATGAGGTGGCACCATCGCCAGTGGGTGCCAAGCCCGGGGACATTATTCTTCCCTTTTCAGAAACCCCCAGGTGGAAGCGGGAGGACCCCAGGCCATAAGAAGCATGAAGGCCACAGAATAACCACAGCCTGAGGTCCAGGGACAATTGGTATGCAGGCAGGATTTTTGTTTTCCCCCTGAAAGAGACTGTGGTGTTCTTTTCCTGACAAGTTAGTGGTGTACTAAAAGGGGTCCCTGGAATATGGTTGGGGGTCTGGTGGTGCACACTCTTGGGTGATGGAAATGCTCCCCTCTCTGGAGTGTGCCCCGTGCACAGGCTCGGGGTAAGAGCCTGTGTCCTTGTGTCCTCTGGTGCTGGGGTCTGCGGTTGCTGCTTGGGGAAGGGAGAATAAAGACTACTGTCATGTACCCAGCTGAGAGTGGGGCAAGGGACAGCAAGGGCCCCCTTAGTCATGAGCCCCCAGATCTCAGAAAGTTTGCACTGAAGGGTGAACCTGGACATTAGGAAGAGCCGGATATTCCCTCAGCATTCACCTGCCCTTAAGGTTTCTCTAAACAATCCCTGCTTTTACAACATCCGCCTCAAGGGGCAGCTCCTTCATTTTGGCTTTTCTGCACTACTTCAGGCACTGGGCGAGTCTCTAGATGACTTCGTTTCTTCCTTAAAGAATGTAGGACAAAAAGGAGAAATAAACAAGATAATTTGACTTCCGATATGCAGTCACGTGTCTTTGGGTGAGGGTTGACAGTCTCCCTGGATTGTTTCCAGTCTGACTCTCAAGGTTGGGAATCCAAACGTAGCCCTTACCCCTCAGGAGCACCTTCAAGGAACATGAGCTTCCTTGACGTTCACTTTAGACAGTGGGCCCCAGAGAAAAATGGGCAGTTCCAGTCCGCCCTCTGTGAATTTGGAGTCATACATTGTTCCTACAGCTTGCTTGTCCCCCAGCTATTATTCCTGTTGATCATTCCTTTCAAATGTGGTTTTCTCCAAGGCCTAGTTTTGGGCCTAGGTGACCTTTCCCCAGCCTGCAGTCCGGCTGGATTCTTCATTAGGCTCTGTGTTGGTTCCCTAGGGCTGCTGTGAAAGATGGCTGACCACAAACACGGTGGCTTAAAACAACACAAATGTATTCGCTCATGGTTTTGGAGAGGCTGTAAGTTTGAAAGCAAGGTGCCAGCAGTGTTGGTCCCTGCTGGAGCCTATGAAGGAGGTTTCCAGTGGCTGCCAGCAATCCCTGCTGCTCCTTGCTTTTAGACGCACAACTCCAATCTCTGCCTCCATCATCACACAGCTTTCTTTTCTCCTTTGCATGTCTTCTCCTCTTAGGAAGATACCAGCCATCGGATTCAGAGCCTACCCCAATCCAGTATGACCGCATGTTAAATGGGAGCATCAGCAAAGACTCCATTTCCAAATAAGGTTACATTCCCAGGTGCTGGCTGGACATGAATTATTTCAGGGCTACCATTTAGCCCATTGCAATCTCTGTGCCTTCAGACTCCTCCATCCACCCATCATACCATGCTCTCTGTTGGAGTCATTTTCTTAGACCTCAGGCAGCCATAGCACCCTACCCCTGCTCTCAAGCCCTTCAATGATTCCCCACTGCCAACAGAATAAAGTCTTGTGTCTTCAGCTCAAGTTTCCAGACTCAACCATCGTCTGGCCCTAGTGATATCTTCCATATCCGATTCCTCTCTTTCTTTTACACGCTCCCTGCCATCCCATGGGAAAGGTCTTCTATGTTGTTTAACATGTTGTGAATACTCTTATCTCCTGCCCCTTCTGTTTCCAAGATGCTCTTTTCTCCCAACGCCCATGTCATATATCTTTCCTTGTTCATGAGAACGTTTCCAGCCAGACCACGTCAAAGGCCTCACCTCTCTCTGCTGACCAACCCTGGCCCACAGGGTGCCCTAGTCTTCTGTCTGGAGTACTGCTGTCCTCTGCTGGTGTCATTTCCATTTTCCATTGACATGTTACCCAGGGACAAACCTGTGTGCTGCACTTCTTTGGGTCCTTGGTTTTGACAAGGGTGTTTGGAACATGTGGCTTTCCTGGTCCATGATTTTGTATGCTGCTGCTGGTGTGAGCATGCAGAATTGCTCCATGCCTACAGCTCTGTGATGCCTGAAGCCGATGGAGAGACCTGTGCTGAGTTGAAATGGGAGGAAAGGAGAAAATTGTTGGTGCTTTGAGAGTCAAGGGCGGTGGTCTTTCAAAGGAAGAGGGGACTAGCAGAATCACTGCAGGAGAAGGAAATTCTCAAGGCTGGATGCCAAGAGGTGCTGAAGGAAAAGTTGTAAAGATACATTGAAATGGGAGGAAAGGAGAAAATTGTTGGCGCTTTGAGAGTCAAGGGCGGTGGTCTTTCAAAGGAAGAGGGGACTAGCAGAATCACTGCAGGAGAAGGAAATTCTCAAGGCTGGATGCCAAGAGGTGCTGGAGGAAAAGTTGTAAAGATACATGTGGTGGGGAACCACTGCTCCCATCCTCCTTGGGAGACAATTGGTGAACAACATAGTTGGCAAAGCTAGGGACTGGGAGGGAAGTAAAAGAAGAGACAGAGTGCAATGAACAGAACAGATGTCAAAGGCCTCCGTTATCAGCTTTAACAGATGATCTGAAACCTTTAAAGTAACAAGGCAGTTTTTATTCCCATAATTATTAGTAGCGTCTTTTGCCAGCTCCTCCCACGTGGCAGTGATTGACCATTGGCAGCTGGGTCTGCAAGCTCTCTTCTAAAACGTCACATGTCTGTGGGGACACATGAGGAGCTTAGTTCTTCCATCTGGAAGCAGGTTTCCTCTAAACCTTCTTGTGTTGTGTACTCTGTCTTTTTTATCTATGTCTCAGCCGCATCACAGCCTCATTGATGTTGCCCTTTGGGATAAAAAAAATAGTCCACCCAAGAAGAAAGGGTAGAGTTTTAGAGAACTGGGGTGAGAATTCTGGGCAGATGACCAAGGTGTGTGCTCCAGGCTGAACTCACTGACACATGGCTTTGTGTGTTTCAGGTACTGGGACAGGTTTCCAATGTCAAAATCTTTGAAGCCACCAGGGCCTTTTTCTTTTTCTTTTCTTTTTTTTTGCTGGGTCTTGGCAGTACTCCTTTATATAGTGGGTTCAGAAACTCAGGCTAAAGAAAGCATCCGGAAAAGATTGTCTGCCTTTGCGACAGTTTGTGGATAACTCATAATTGTAGTTCTGATCTTGTCAATCCGTCATCTAATTCTAAATGTGTGGTCTCATCTGGCTAGATAAAGAAAACATCTATCTTCTTATAGAAGCAGGCAATCTTCAACCCCATTAAAAAATTATAGTTTCTTGGACATTCCATCTAATAGGAATGCCAGTTCATCTCCTGTTCTGTTGCCAGTCTGGCCATTTCAGCAGTCAGTGTTCAGCACGAGAGGAGGAATTCAGTTCAGGCTCCTTTGTCAGTAAGCCTTCCATGCACCATATTTGTTTCCAGGTCCTAACGGCAATTCTTCATGTTCTGAAAAGAAAGAAAAAAAGGATCGACTCTCAGGTTTGAGGTTGTCCCACTCATCTATGTAAAGAATATCCATGAGTTTGAAATGTCTTTGAGAATTAGGAAGGGGAGAGGAGATAGGAAGCAAAGGATGTATTCTCGAAGATCCTGCTCTTAAGCAGTAATTCTCTCTAGCACTCTTTATTACTAGAATTTTCCATCCACCTCTAACAAAAGAAAAGCACAAAGAGCATTTAACACAAAGCAAAACATGAAAGGATCTTTTGATGGGTCAGTGTCATGGCTGTGACTTGGAATTTTTCACTAGATTAAAAAAAAAAGAGCCACATACACGCAGGCAGTCTCTGTGTCACGTCTGACATAGTCTCTCCAATATCATGAGACTGAAGCAGTTGTGGCTGATTGATGTCACTCTTCTAGCCATTTGCTGTTTCCACAGAGAGAGGCTGGCTTAATCCAACTCCAGTTTAACTCTGGAGGCATCAAGGATTCTAGGCAGTGTCTCCTGGATTTCTTTTTCCAAGCAAATTCCTAGACAGAACCAATGACATCCATGTGTCTTTGCATCCACAGAGACCAGCTCAGGAACTGGCACGTAACACGCTGACAAAATTGCTTTGTTTTTGTATGACAGCAATTTAAAAGCGGTAAGGTCCTCCGTAAATACAGGCCATTATACTTGTGTTTTTCTTCTGAGCATACAAATATTTGCAGTGACGCTGCAGCGCAGACTCCATAGCCATGGTGGCACCTGGAGCTCTGCGATGGGAGGCAGAGGAGATGGGATGCCAGTGAGAAGAGGGAGATGTGGTGTGGATGTGAGGGATGAGGGTGAACTACCTTCCTATGACTGCTGTTACAAATTAGCCACAAGATAAATGGGTCAAAACAGTACAGATTTATTATCTCACAGTTCTCGAAGACAGAAGTTCAAACTGTATCTTACTGGGCTAAAATAAAAGTGTTGGCAAGGCTGTGCTCCCCAGCAGGCTCCACAGCAGGACCATTTTCTTGCCTTTTCTCATTTCTAGAGGCCACCTGCATCCTTCAGCTCATGGCCTCTTCCTCCGTCTTCAAAGCCAGCTTCTTCAAAATTGTCTCTGATCCTGCCACTACGTCTCCTGCCTCTCTCTGTCACTTATAAGGGCCCCTGTGATTACAGTGAGCTCACCCTGATAATCGAGGCTAATCTCCCTGTCTTAGGGTTAGCCTATTAGCAATCTAAATTCCAGCTGCCATGTTAATTCGCCCTTTGCCAAACAATGTGACATATTCGCAAATTCTGGGGAGTAGAGCGTGGGCATCTTTGTGGGGGGCATTGTTCTGTCTATCAAAGAGAAGCACTCAGAGATCCTGGAGTCCAGGGTCCTCAACTGTATACCTGAGGAAGCCTGGGCTCAGAGGGTTTATGGGAATTCCAACAGTTTTCTCCATGGGTGGAGGAGAAGCCGTTTTCTCCTTTTGATCCTGGAAGGTCTGTCCAGGAGCCCTAATGAAGACTCAGCAGGGGGCTGGTGGCTTCCTTTCCATCCCTCTAGTTCTTCCTTCTACATTGTGCTTCCTGGCCTTCCCACTGACTGAGTTGCTGGGGGGCCAGACTGAGGGGACAGTGACCATCACGTCAAATCAGAGACGGGATTTGACACGTCTAGTAGGAGCTTATTGTTCCGGCCGAAGCACAAGCTCTTAGAGGTGCAGCTGCCGGGTGTGTCCTACTGGAAACACTGAGCTCAATGACCATGGGCTCTGAGAGTTTGAAATCCTGGAATTTCTCCCAAAGCAAAGTCCATGTAGGGAAGCTAAAGAGTGAGTCTTACCCAACTGGTTTGCAACGGACAGTGATATTTGCTGCTTGGGCAGCTGCTGTGGGTGCTTGGGTACCCTACTGGATGAGGACAGGCCCCAGCAAAAAATAAAGGTTTCAGCTGCCCAGTGTCCTCTAAGTGGATGCTGGTGATTCTGGTACGGAGCCCAGGTGTAAGGCAGCAGGTGGTCCAGGAGACACCAGAAGAGGTCTTCTGTCAAGGTCAGGGCCAGAGAGGAAGGCACAGGGAACCTACTACATGAGACTTTCCTTGCAAAGAGCAACCCACGATGAGGAGGGAGAATACCTGGGGGCGTTGCGTCTCCTCCGTAAGGGCACCTTTTCCAAGGTACTTCATTTTGTCTAGCTGCACAGTCCTTCCCCCTTCTCACTGGACAAAGAGCTGGCAGCTGCCAAGAATACATCTTCTGACCAAAATCCTGTTAGGAGTCAAGGACCCAAGGACCCAAGGACCCAAGGACCCAAGACCTTCTTTCTTGGAAAGTGAATTCCTCAGAACTCTGAGATGACGCCAGTCCTGGAGGAAGAGGAGTTGAGGACCCAAGACCTTCTTGCCTGGAAAGTGAATTCCTCAGAACTCTGAGATGATGCAGTCTCCGGTGGAGAATTACGAGGGACCCAAGCAGATGGGATGGAAACGTCACCTCAGTATAGTACTACAGAGTCTCCTTTCACCGCCAACAGCCGATGGCTGGGAAAGGAGCCCTGGCTTCCAGGGGCGAAGAGTGAGAAGTGAAGCAGGGTGTCTACCGTCCAGGTGAGAGCTATGTCCTATGGCCGAGGGCCTGGGGGCGTTGAGGACCACCAGGAGTGAATACTTTTTCCAACTAAGTGAAGTCTTTTGCACAGTATTCCTGACCAATAGCTAATGTTCTCTGAGTAAGGCAGAGCTTCAGCCTCTGAAGTTGTGGTGGGGAGGCTGGAACTTGTAGGAAGATGTATGTGGGCACACACGTGGGGAGAACACACTGAAGTAGCCAGGGGCTCAGTGGAAGCCGAGGATGGGTGTTCTGGTGGCGGTGCTGGGGGTGGGGGTGGCAGCGTGAGGAGGTGAGTGAGCAGGTTGGGTGGGAAAGAGGAAGAAACTTAGGCTGCTGTGTTTCTGAAGAGACCCTGTATTAAGGAAGAATGCACGGATTTATCAGCCTGAGGACATTTCTTTTGTGGAAATGATCCCTAAGTGGGTCATGCTGAAACCCTGCTGGCCCAGGGGAGGAAAGAAGCCTAATAATGCACTTTGTGTAAACCCACAGCTGCAGACCAGGAAGCGGGGCACCTGCCGCCACAAAGAAGAGTCGGTTTAGAAGCACAGCAGCTGCTGCCCTCACGGGGTTTCCAGCTCGTTCCTCCTGGGGCCTGGCAAGAGTTACAGCAAGCATCAAGGCTGCAAGAGGTGAGCACCGCAGAAAGGGCATCATGAAAAGGGGAGCCCGCCAGCGGTTGAGTGGCTGGACAGGGGGTGGGTCTGGGGCTAGGTGGGGCTTCAGTGCCTCTTGATTCTCTGGGCAGAAGGCTGGGCAGCAGCAGCCACGCACTTTGACGGGACCTGGGCTCCCCTGCTAGGAGTTCCCGGGGGCAGGAAGGCTGTAAGCTGAGGTTTTCTTTTAGGAATTCAGTGTTTGTCTGGAAAATGTAAAATGACCCACCACAGCTCTACTTCTCTTGAGGCTCCTGATGACTTCTGATATGTACAGACTGGAAAAAGAGAACCTAGCAGAAGTGGAGGCAGAGGCAAAAGGTAAGCCTTTGGGCCTGAAAGAAGGCTGAGGGAGCAGCCTCTAAGAGCTTCTTCCTGGTGAATGAGAAGGGAGGTGCTCTGGGGAGCCTATCCTAGGAGCTCATGGTGCCTGGGGAGTCTGGGGAAGAGGCAGCCCCTGAGTGCCTGAGGAGCTCATCTGTATTGGGCCAGGTTTGTGCTTCTTAGAGAGACCCTGGCAATCTCTCTGTGTCATTGTGAGAGGAGTGAAGACTAGACTGTGAGCATAGAAAGCCTTGCAGGCTCTGGAGCAAGGAGAGTCCCTAGAAATACATAGTCGGTCCAGCATTGCTGGGAGCTAGAGAGGCCCCGGCTGAAAAATCCCAGCGGACAGCATTGCATTATCAGTTACTTTTCATTTTCTGGAAACCAAGAACTTATGCCTAAATTGAATTCATTTGTCTTAGTCAACTGAGGCTGCTCTAACAAATACCATAGATCAGGTAGCTTAAAATCCACATAGGTTTCTTTCTCCCAGTTCTCGAGGCTGTGAGTCTGAGCTCAGGGCGCCAGCATGAGTGGATTCTGGTGAGGGCCCTCTTCCAGGTTTCAGACTGCTAACTTCTTGTATCCTCACAAGATGGGGAAAGGGTGAGGGAGCTCTCTGGGGTTCCTCATATAAGGGCACTAATCCCATTCATGAGGGCTCTGCCTTCATGACCTAATCACCTCCCAAAGGCCCCACATCCTAATACCATAACATCGGGGACCAAGTTTCCATGTACGAATTTTGGGAAGGCACGAACATTCAGTCTATAGCACAATTTCTAGGTTTCTGTTCTAAACCATCAGTTAGGGTTTTGTTTCTGACCTAGTTAGCACAGGCATTTGATAATGACTGCTAAGCAATGTGTTTGTATCTAAAAATGTGGTGTGACATTTTTATTATTATTATTTTTGGAGAGAGGGTCTTGCTTTGTCACCCAGGCTGGAGTGCAGTGGCATGATCATAACTCACTGCAGCCTCAAACTCCTGGGCTTAAGCGCTCCTCCTGCCTTGGGCTCCCAAAGTGCTGGGACTACAAATGTGAGCCACCCACAGTGCCTGGCCTATCATTCTTTTAAAGTTATGTGAGAGATTGAATTGACTATTCTTCTAGAAGAATTTCAATATGATTTGTTAAGGTCTATAATGTAGCCTGTTACTACCTTAAACCTATGGATTCGCTTAGGAAGTGAAGTCATCATTGTTGGACCTATTCTTTTGATTAAGGTAGGTATGTGTGAAGGGCAGGAGATGGCAGTGGTTAAGGGCATAGACCATGGAGGCCTTCCTCTGGGATGGGGTCTCTATTTTGCCTCTTAAGTGTGACCATGGGCAAGCTCCTTAGCTCTTCTGTTCTTTAGTTCCCTCATCTGCAAAATGGGAATAGAAATACTGTCTCCCTCCTTGGGTTATTGTGAAGATCGAATGATATATATAATATTCTGAACAGTGCTTGGCCTCAAATATTAGCTATTTTTGTTTCTTAGTTCAGTTCCTAAAAATGTATTTCGTTCACGTGGATTTTGCAATTATTTTTTGAGGAAAAATTTAGTGCTTTTCCTGTTCTCATAACATGCCCTGGAAACAAGATGGTTTCTGTTTTGGGACAGATGATTCTGGAAAGATGTTAGAAATACAGTACATTGAAACCAAATCTTCCAGTATCATTAACCTACACCTCATGTTAAGCCCTGTCTTTTTTTGTGTGTGTCATTGTGGTCTCTGTAAATGGTAAATAACTTCAGTACATTCACCAAGTTATTTTTGGTTGTTTCTAGGTTCAAAGGAAAATGTCAATGGAAAGCAGCTAGCATGGAGACCCCACAATGTTCCGTCCTCTAGCAGTCTGGTATTACCTGGAGCTGAGATGCTGGCTGACGTGGTTGGGACATTTGTCCCCTCCAAATCTCATGTGAGAATTTGATCCCCAGTTTGGGGGATGGGGTCTAGTGGGAGAACTTTGGGTCACAACAGGGGGCTTGGTGTCCTGCTCACAGGAATGAATGAGTGCTCACTCTACTAGTTTGCTGGAAAGCTGGTTGTTTAAAGAGCCTGGCATCTCCCCCACTTTCGCTCTTGCTCCCCCTCTTACTGTGTGATATACCTGCTCCCCTTTGCTATTTATCATGAGTGGAAGCTTATTGAAGCCCTCAGCAGAAACAGATGCCAACACTATGCTTCCTGTACAGCCTGCCATACCATGAGCCAAAATAAACCTCTTTTCTTGATCAATTACCCAGCCTCAGGTGTTCATTTGTAGCAATGCAAAATGGACAAACACAGAAAACTGGTACTGAGGAGTGGGGCTTTGCTATAAAGACAGCTGAAGATGTGGAGGCAGCTTTGGAAATGAGTAAATTGATAGATACTGGAAGAATTTGGAGGGCTTAGAAGAAGACAGGAAGATGAGGGAAAATTTGGAACTGTCAACCAAAGGATGATGAGGTTCATACATGTGGAAGGGAGAGCTATATTTATCATAAATGATTTCAGCCTGCAGGGTGGCCATTCTGAATGGCTGGGAAGCACAGCCTCTGGCCAGAAGCCAGAAACAGGCACTTGGTGTGTCAGAAGAATAAAACAAGGATTTATGCTAAATGAGGTGGCCAAATATATATTCAGCAAGCTACAGGAGGAGCCACGAATATTTATGAAAGAAGAAACATGCACATGTGCAGTTGACCTCCAAGCCCCTTCATGGGGGTCCCATGTTCAAAAAATAGTAGTATTAGCAAGATGTGAGAGGGGAGTTTTTGGGCCTCTTCATCAAAAGATGAAGCAGAAGACACAAAAACCCTCAGTCAGTGTGCAGCCTCCCTAGATTGACCAGAACCTCTCAGTGGCTGGTGGTCTCTTATCAGGAAGGAATGCTGGTTGGCTGTTTTGTTGAAACTGCAAAAGGGAGGGGCAGCATGGGGTGGTTGGTTAAAATCAGCGGTGAGGTGAATCTTTTGAAAGGGCTGGTTCCAACCCAAATGCCTATCAATGATAGACTGAATAAAAAAGAAAATGTGGCACATATATACCATTAAATACTATGCAGCCATAAAAAAGAATGCGTTGATGTCCTTTGCAGGGACATGGATGACGCTGGAAATCATCATCCTCAGCAAACTAACACAGGAAGAGAAAACCAAACACCACATGTTGTCACTCTTAAGTAGGAGTTGAACAATGAGAACACATGGACACAGGGAGGGGAGCATCACACACTGGGGCCTATCGGCAGGTGAGGAGGGGGGAGGGGAGGGAGCATATTAGGATAAATATCCCAAAACCTAGTTGATGGATTGATAGGAGCAGCAAACCACCATGGCACAACAAACCTGCATATTCAGCACATGTATCCCAGAACTTAAAGTAAAATAAAAAAATCTAAAAAAAGGCTGGTCCCATTTAGCCCTTAGAGAAGAAAGCTTAGTGATTACCAAGGGAGGGGCTCTACGAGGCGTGTCTGACCTCCCATTGAATCAGGGCTGGGACTCAGTTTTAAGGTTTCTTTGGGGTCCCCTTGGCCAAGAGGGGGTCCATTCAGTAGTCTGGGTGGGGGGAAGGGCTTAGGATTTTATTTTTATTTCTCAGAGCATATTGGAGACTGGTTAAATCATTATGACCAAAATGCTGATAGAAATAGGGGCAGTGAAAGCTGTATTTCTGATGAGGTCTCAGATGAAAATGGGAACTTACTTGGAGCTGGAGCAAAGATCATCCTTGTTACACCTTAGCCAAGAACTTGGCTGCATTGTGCCAGTGTCCTAGGGCTTTGTGGAAGGCTGAACTTCAAAGTGATGACTTAGCGTATCTGGAGGAAAAATAATTTCTATGCAGCAAAGCATTCAAGAAGTGGCAAGGCTGCGTCTACCAATCTGTGGTCAGATAGGGAGCAAAGGAATGCCTAAAAGTTGGGACTTATAATTCAAAGGGAAGTAAAGTGTAAAAATTTGGAAAATCTGCAGACTTGTCCATGGTGGAGAAGGAAAGAACATTTTCAGGAGAGGAACCCAAAGGTTAAGAGTCCAAGAGGCATGAGCAGCAACCACTTGCTAGAGAGATTAGCATGACTGAAAGGGAAACAGGTGCTAATAGCCAAGATAGTGGGAAAAAAGCCTCAAAGGCCCTTCAGAAAAATTCCAGGCTGCTCCTCCCATTGCAAGCCCAGAGACCTAAGAGGACAGACTGGTTTCAGGGACCAGGCAGGGGCACTGCTACTCAGTGCTCCCTTCGGGTGCTGCTTCCCTTATCCTAGACATCTCAAGTCCAGGCTCCACTCAAAGGGCCCTAAATAGGAGCTCAGGCCACCACTTCAGAGCATGCAAACTACTAGCCCTGATAGTTTCCACACGACGTTAAGTCTGCAAGCATGCAGAATGCAAGAGTGGTGGAGGTTTGGCAGTTTCCACCTTGATTTCAGAGGATATAGCAGAAAGCCTGGGTGCCCAGGCAGAAGTCTGCTGCAGAGGCAGCCCCCACCATGGTGAGCCTTTTCTAGGGTAGTTCCAAGGCAATATGTGGGGTTGGAGTCCCCACACAGAGCCGCCACCTGGGCATTACCTAGTGGAGCAGTGGGAATGTGGTGTCTGCCCTCCAGACTCCAGAATGGTAGAACCACTGGCAGCTTGCACCTGAGCCTGGAAAAGCCACAGTTACTCAACTCCAACCTGTGAGAGCAAGAACAGCAGCTGCACCTTGCAAAGCAGGCTTAGGCAGGGCTGCCTAAGCCCTCATGAGCCCAGTCCACACAACTGTGTACCCCAGATGTGGGACATGGAGTCAAGGGAGATTATATTGATGCTTTCAGATTTAATGTCTTCTCTGCTGGGTTTCAGACTTGCATAGGGCCTGTTGCTTCCAATTTCTCCCTTTTGGAATGGGGATATTCACTCAATGACTGTGTCACCATTGTATTAATAGATTGGGAGTAAACAACTTGTTTTTGGTCTTAAAGGCTCATAGGTGGAAAGAATTTGTCTTGAGTCTCAGATGAGACTTTGGACTTTTGAGTTGATGCTGAAATGAGTTAAGACTTTTGGAGACTACTGGGGAGAGATGACTGTATTTTCCAATGTGAGAAAGACATGAATTTGGGGGACCAGGAATGGAATAATATAGTTTGGATGTCTGTCCCCTCCAAATCTCATGTTGAAATGTGATCTCTCATGTTGGAGGTAGGGCCAGATGGGAGGTGTTTGGGTCCTGGGTGGTGAACCCTTCATGAATGGCTTGGTGACCTCCTCATGGTAGTGAGTGGGTTCTCGCTCCATTTGTTCATGTTATAGCTGGTTGTTTAAAGAGCCTGGACCTGCTCCCTTCCCTCTTGCTTCTGCTTTCACCATGTGACATACTTGCTCACCCTTTGCCTTCCACCACAAATGGAAGCTTCCTGAGGCCTCAGCAGAAGCAGATGCTGGCACTATGCTTCTCATGTGGTCTGCAGAATGGTGACCCAAATAAACTTCTTTTCTTTATACACTGCCCAGCCCCAGGTATTCCTTTATGGCAATGCAAAATGGACTAACACACTGGTGTATTTTAAAATCAAGATTTTAAAGCTGCAATGACTGTTTCCTGTTTCTTTCAAAATCTTGTTCACATCCTCTCTGGTGGAGGCCTCCCCACTTTCCCATTAACTCTGGAGAGTCTATCCCAGCCTGCGGTTTTTGCCTTCCTAGACAGCTGGGTGATTTCAGCCAAGACACTTAATATCTGTTAAAAGACGAGTAGCAAAAAGCATCATAGCAAGCTCACTGGTTATTTCTTGCAATGAATGGGAGAGTGTATATAAACAGGTTTTTGAAAGAAAGTTAGGAAAAGTGGCAAATAGACCTCCATGATAAATAAAACTTGACATTACGTATTCTAAAAGTTAAGGTTTCAAGGAATAACATAATGTCTAGTGCTTTATTCCCCAGGACAAATGCTGTGTTGCATTTACACATCTTAAATGTTTTACTGTGATCTTAGAGGGGTTGTTAAAACTAACAAGGAAACTTTCATTGATATCCAGCGTTTAATATATTTGTATCTAGTGACTCCTTGTATCTCACCTTCTGAGGATGGGGTACATAGTGAAGCAGGTGATCCTCAAGTTCCAACCACTGAGTCTCAACCTGTTACAACTGCCCCCTTCATCGTTCCTGCTCCTCCACAACCCTGGGTTGCTAAGGTGCTCTTTGAATGGGGTGTGTGTATGTCAGGAGGTACAGCTCCTGAGCCTTTACTGTTGGAGGGTGGAATGACCTCAGTTGAAACACTCACCAAAAGCCCAGTCTGGCACAGGATCTCTTTCTCTGAGGTAATGGCATGAGGGACGCCCCAGCAGTTGTTGACTCAATTAATTCACTCCACTGCAGGACATGTGGGCTGTGCTTCTCCAGTGTCCGAGATAGAATGTGGGCCTGCAGCGGGGAAGACACGGCAGCTGTAGCAACTCTTACCCCCAGCCCTTGGGGTTGCCTGGGACAGAAGCCAAAGGAAGGAGATGAAAATGCACAGGAGGTGTGCTTTGCAAATTTTTTTCCCCCCTTGAGAGATGGGGAAGATTGTGAGGGAATGCAAGAAAGTCTATGGAAAAGGAAAGCCTTGTTTATTTATTTTAAAGGAGACTAGAGTAGGCTCAGGGAAGACAGACCCTCCCAAATGATAATTATCAAAACACCGTGACCTTGGGGAGAATATTGCCTGTTGTATTTGAGTGCTCATTCACCTGGCACTGGCTAGGCACTCTAATCGGGTATAGATTTCTCAACCTCAATCCCCAATGTGCATGAAATCCTTTCTGTAACTTCATTTCTATCCAGGACTCTCATTTCATCCCACAGTAGAAACTTAATTCAAGATCATTCAGCCAATCTGTTTTTTTTTTTTTTTTCGCATGCTTGGAACTTGGCACCTTTTTTTCTTTCGTACTCCATCTTTCTTTCCCCAGGATTTGCACCTGAAATCTGGGGGCCTGAACAGATCCCATCAAGATGCTGGGGGCAGGGGCAGTGATAGGGTGAGTGGTGGCATACAGGTCCTGGGTGCTGGTTCCCTTGGCCGGGCATGAGGTCTTCTCCCAGGCACTTCTGCCTGTGCCATCTCAGCTGCACTCTCTGGAACCCCCATGAGGTTGCAGACCTGCTGGGCTCACTTCAGGCCCTCAAAATTTCTGCTTTGCTGCTGCCTTCCCTCGCAGACCTATGAGCAAAAGCCCAACCCTCGCCACTTTCCTGGGCCCCTCTGAGTAGCTCCAGCCTTGGGGCTGCACTGCCAGATCTAGCTGTCTTGCTTTCCTCCCAGCTTGGGAGACTGCCCTGCCTTGCCTGTGGCCAGCACTGGCAACATCTCCCTCTCCAGTGTGTCCAAGCAGCCGGGCAGGAGCAGAGAACTTTCAACAAATCTTCCAAACCCGTTTTTATGCCAAGCTTGGCCTTCCAATCCTCTCCAGAGACACTGCTTTCTTTCTTGGCATTTCATCTCTCACTGCTCACCCAGAACAGCAAGCAGACACTGCTGGGCGAAGTGGAGTAACAGACTTACAGATGTTACTGCACTTGACCAGTCTAAACAAACAAACAAACAAACAAACAAAAATACTCATGGACGTGTATTTCAAAGTCTTGTTTGTTGCTTACAAAGTCTCCCTGCTTCAAGTGTTTTGAAATGTGTGCTAAATCCCACTTTGCAGAGTTCTGAAAAATTCCTCTTTGCAGACCATCTGAGAAAATGTGGTATTTTATTATTTTAGCCTCCGAATTTGGCTCCTGTAATAGTAGGTGGTACTGAAAAAATATAGGCATAACATTTCTATAACAGGACTGTGAAGACAAGCAGACCACCAGGAATGGACACTCAGCCCTGGGTTTCTTTAATTTATGATATTCCTGTTTATTTTCTTTTTGTAAGGTTTATCTTCATCTGCGGTTATTTGCATATGTGTCATAAGAAAGGTCAAAAGGATTGAATGAACCCGGGCCCCTTAATGGTAGGTCAGATAAGCTTCAGCAGGTACACAAGCCAGGCTGCAGACCGCTGTGTCTTGGAGGCCTATGAGGAGATTATGGCTGATGTCTGAGGGGTCTGAGATGGCAGGAAGGGCTGGAAGCAGGTTCAGTGGAGGTGACATGAACCAAAGACAGTTTGCATTTTCCCCCCAAGACTGGGGAATGAGACCAGGCTTACAGGGCAAGACCAGTGCCCTACTCGTTGGGTAGCAGTGTCTGTCCGCATGTGGAAAATCTAGGCTAGTTTGGGATTTCACAGACTTCTCCAAAATTGCAAGGGCACTGAATACACTTGACACGTGTATTAGACAAAGGTAGTAGTAGACAATCTTGATGCCCTGTCCTATCTGCTGGGTTAGTTGACGCTTTCTGTGCTTCTTCCACATCTGTCCTGTGAATTTGATGTGCCTGGGAGTTTGCATCTCCCTCCCAGCCCAAGGTCTGGCCTGATCTCTCACTTTTTTATTTTAAAAGCACCAACCAGGGATTTATAGACATACAACTAGCATAAAAAATTTTGAAAACTTTACATAAACACTAACTAGGATGCCAAGTGGTTGAGGCAAAGGGCAGAATGTTTCACTCTTCCACTTAGCCAACTGCCAAATGAAAACCAACGGAGGTGATGAATTAAGAAAATGAGAGACAAAGATTCATGTGAAGCTACAGGAGGGGAGTTGAAGAAGTTATGTCCATGTTACACTGGGAATAACCAGGGAAGACCACGAGGGCAGGTCAGACCTGGGGCTGGAAGGGCTTCCCCCAGTGGTAAGAGCCCAGCTCCTTTGCCTACTGTTGGGACACCTCTATATGGCCCTGCTGAAAGCTACCCTCTGTGAGCTTGGCTTCTTCCCAATCTTTGCTCTGCTTACTCCATTCTCTTAGATTTTTTACTGGGAGCTTTTTTAAAAATTTAAATTATACTTTAAGTTCTGGGGTTCATATGCAGAACGTGCAGGCTTGTTATTTATAAGAAAAACACAACCCCATCAAAAGCGGGGGGAGCTCTTTTCTAATACAACATCTTCACAGAAATCTTTGCCTTAGGGTCTGCTTAACTGGACCTCAGTCATTGATTCTTCTTGGATCTGAGCCACCGTGGAGGGAGAGCTGGTGGTTAGATCTTGCCTGCCTCCAGGTCCACAGATACAAAGCTGGAAGGTGCCCTGCCAAGATGGCTCACTCACATGACTGTCAAGTTGGCTTGACATCTTGACTCCTCACCACATGGACCTCTTCCTAGGGCACGTTGGGCTTCCTCTCAGCATGGCATCTGGGTTCCAAGAGTGAGTATTCCAAGAGTCAGCAAGCAGAAGTTGACAGTTTTTAAGTCCCGAGCCTGGAAACGGACACTACGTCACTTCTGTATTTCACTGCTTAAACAGTCACTAAGCCCAGATGCTAGTGGAGAGGTCTAAGACCTCGCCTATAAATGAGAGACCATCAACATATTTTGGAACTATGTTTTAAAACTCCCACAAGCATTTTCTATCAAGATGAGGCAGCTGGAAACCTGAGTGCAGGTTCATTCATTCCATCTTGTCTCCTCCCCCTGCTCCTTTCCCACCAACTCCTGACAATGACAAATCTGCCTTCTGTCTCTATGGATTTTCCTATTCTAGACATTTCAAAGGAATGAAATCATACAATGTGTGACCTTTTGTGTATGCCTTCTTTCATTCTGCATGATGTTTTCAAGGCTTACCCATGTTTTAATGTGTATCAGTACTTCAATTTTTATGGTTGAATAATAGTCTATTGTGGGACATGCCACATTTTGTTTACTCATTTACACATTTTGTTTACTCATTTTACACATTTTGTTTCTAGGTCCAGAGTCCAGCAAAATGTCAATGGAAAGCAGCTAGCATGAGACCCCCCAGTGTTCCTCCCTCTAGTAGTCTGGTATTATCTGGAGCTGATTCAGTCTCCTTACTCATTATTGATCCGTTCAGATTTCCAATTTCCTCATGATTCAGTCTTGGTAGGTTATATGTTTCTAGGAATTTATCTATTTCTTCTAGGTTGTCCAATTTGTTGGCACATAATTGTTCATAGTAGTTTCTTACCTTTGTATTTTCGTGCTGTCAGTTGTATTATCTGTTCTTCATTTCTGATTTTATTTGAATCTTCCTCTTTTTTAGTTTAACTGTTTATCAATTTTGTTTAATTTCCTAAAAAACAACTCTTAGTTTCATTGATCTTTTCTATTGCTTTTCCAGTTACCATTTCATTTTTTCTGCTCGATCTGTTATTTTCTTCTTTTTGCTGACTTTAGGCTTGTTTTGTTGTTTTTCTAGTTCGTTGAGATGTAATGCTAAATTGCTTATTTGAGATCTTTTTTCTTTTGAGATGGAGGCATTTATTGCCCTTGTAGAATTTCTTTTGCTGTGTCCAATAAGTTTTGGTAGTTGGGTCCTTAAAAAAAATACATTCAGCCACTGTATTCCTTTTGATTGGAGAAGTTAATCTATTACATTTGAAGTAATTATTGATGGGTAAAGATTTACTAGTGCCATGTTACTGTTTTCTGGTTGTTTTGTAGATCCTATGTTCCTTTCTTTCCCTGTTGCTTTCTTCTTTAGTGCTTTGGTGGCTTTCTGCAGTCAACTGTTTTGAATTTTGTCTTTTTATCTTTTGTGTATCTATTATAGGCTTTTGCTTTATGGTTATTGTGAGGGCTTACATAAAACATCTTATAACTAGTACCACGCTGTTTTGATTAGCATTGCACTAAGCATGGTACTAAGTTTTAAAATAGCAAAGTGTGTGTTCTCCAATTTTGTTTTTCTTTTTCAATGCTGTTTTTGCTATTTGGGGTCCCTTGTAATTTCATATATTTCATTTACCAGTGAAACCATTCAGTCCTGGGCTTTTATTTTTGCTGTTGTTGAGAGGTTTCTTAATACTGACTTAATTTTCTTACTTGTTGTAGATCTACACAGATTTTCTATTTCTTCTTGAGTCAGTTTTGGTAGTTTGCATATTTCTAGGAATTTGTCCATTTAATCTAGATTATCTAATTTATTTGGCATAGAATTTTTCATAGTATCCTCATAATTTTTTTATATTTCTGTAAAGTCAGTATTAATGTCACCACTTTAGTTTCTGATTTTAGTAATTTGAGTATTCTCTTTCTTTCCTGGTCAGTATAGCTATAGGTTTGTCAAATTTATTTATCTTTTAAAGAATCAACTTTTGGTTTTGTTAATTCTCTACCATTTTCCTATTCTCTATTTTATTTATCTTTACTCTAACTTTGTTATTTCCTACTTCGGCTAGTTGTGGGTTAAGTTGCTCTTTTCCCCTCATTCTTGAAGGTGTAAAATTAGATTATCAATTTGAGATCTTATTTTTTAACGTATACTTTTAATTAGAATTATAAATTTCTCTCTCAGACTGCTTTTGGTGAATCCAGTAAGTGTTAGTAGCTTGTGTTTTCATATTAATTTGTCTCAAAATATTGTCTAGTTTTCCTTGTGATTTCTTCATTGGCTCACTGATTAAGAGTGTATTATTTCGTTTCTTCATTTTTTTTTTTTTTTTTTTGAGACAGAGTCTCACTCTGTCGCCAGGTGCCAGGCTGGAGTGCAGTGGCATGATCTCAGCTCACTGCAACCTCCGCCTCCCGGGTTCAAGCAGTTCTCCTGCCTCAGCCTCCTGAGTAGCTGGAACTACAGGTGCGTGCCACCACGCCCAGCTAATTTTTTTTGTATTTTTAGCAGAGACGGAGTTTCACCATGTTGGCCAGGATGGTCTCGATCTCTTGACCTCGTGATCCTCCCGCCTCGGCCTCCCAAAGTGCTGGGATTACAGGCGTGTCATTTCTTCATTTTTTAAAAAAATTTCCAGCTTTTCTTTGGTTATTATAAGTTTCAGTTCATTGTTGTTGGAGAAAATATTTTATGTGACTTTTAATCTTTCAAAATGCATTGAGACTTATTTTGTGGCTTAACATATGGTCTATTCTTGAGACTGTTCCAGGTCACTTGAGAAAAATATGTATTATGCTGTTGTTGGATAGAGCGTTCTGTATATGTTAGTTAGGTCTAGTTGGCTTGTGGTATTTTTCAAATCCTCTATTTTCTTATTGTTCTTCTTTGTCTAGTTCCATTTATTATTGCAAGTGGGGGGACTGAAGTATCCAACTATTATTATTGTACAACTGTACATTTCTCTCTTCAATTCTGTTAATTTTTTCTTCATGTATTTTAGGACATTGTTGTAGATGCATATATGTTTATACTTTTTATATCTTTCTGATGGTTTGGCCATTTTGTTATTATAAAATGTTCTTCCTGATCTGTAGTAAAATTTTTTGTCTTATATTAATATTGCCACTTTGGTCTTTATTTTTAAAATTCTTTTATTTTCAATCTCTGTGTTTGGGGATCTAAAAGGGTTTCTGTTAGACAGCGTATAATTGTCTCATTTAAAAAAATCAATTCTGCCAATCTCCGTCTTTTAATTTTAGTGTATTAATCAGGGTTCTTCAGAAAACAATTAATAGGGTGTGTGTGTGTGTGTGTGTGTGTGTGTGTGTGTGTGTGTGTGTCCCTGTGTATGACTTGTATGAATATAATTGTCTTAAGGAATTTTCTCATGTGATTGTAGAGGCTTGGCAAGTCCAAAATTTGATGGGGTTGTTATACCCAAGCAAGTTTAAACAGAAGCGCCACACTCTGAATTTGCAGAGGTCCACCTTTAATGGCTGGTGTCTGAGAGTCAGCTAGAGCTCAAATCTCTCTGCCCAGAACAATGGGCGGTCAACATTTTTATACAAGTTTAGGATCTGGGGTCAGGTTATTACAGAAGCAGAAAGAGCAGGTTAGGGGAAAGGGGGGGGCTGCCTAACAACAAATTCTTTAAAGTTGTTTTTTACTCAGGATGTGGGGTAAGCAGTTACACAGTTGCAAGTATAGGATGTACAGGGCCAGTGGGCCCTGTTTCTCAGAAAATTAGTTACAAAGATGCCAGGTGTCTCAGACCACAGGCTCTCGGAACAAAATGCCCTACATAGCTCAGGGTGGGCAAAATGGAATTAGCGAGATTGTTTAAAATGTATTCATTATAGTCAAGCTAGGATATTTCAGGATAAGCCAGCAGACTGGAAACTGAGGGAAAAGTTACAGCTTGAGTCCTAAGGCTGTCTGCTGGCAGAATTCCTTCTTGCTCATAGGAGGTCAGTCTTTATTTTAGTAAAGACTTCAAATGATTTGGTGAGACCCACACGCATTATGCAGGGCAATCTGCTTTACTAAAAGTTTAGTGATTTAAATATTAATATTTTCCAAAAATACCACCTCAGAAACATCCAGAATAATATTAGACTATATATTTGGGCACCATGGTCCAACCAATCTAACATAAAATTAACCAGCATAAGTTTACCCTTTGTCAGCCTGGCACCCATATGCATTTCCTTAAATCATACTTAATCTGCAAATAAAGACAAAAACAATGTTATACTTCTGCTGAACATGATACAAGTATTCTGTGTACAACCAAAACCACACTAGCTCTCCACCAGAAAAGAATGCAACATCCTTTGGTGATGTCTTCTTCTCTCTTTGATATTCTGTAACTAAAATGCTATGGTATAAAGTCAGTACTTCTTATTACATAATAAAAGGATAAGCAAGAGGAAAAAAACCCAAAGATTTTTGCATATTATATGCACAAATGTATTGAGAATGAAAATAAAAAAGAAATACTCGTGACAATTATAATAATCCTTTCCTGGCCGGGCGCGGTGGCTCATGCCTGTAATCCCAGCACTCTGGGAGGCCGAGGTGGGTGGATCACAAGGTCAGGAGTTCAAGACCAGCTTGGCCAAGATGGTGGAACCCTGTCTCTACTAAAAATACAAAAATTAGCCGGGAATGGTGGCAGGTGCCTGTAATCCCAGCTACTTGGGAGGCTGAGGCAGGAGAATTGCTTGAATCCAGGAGGTGGAGGTTGCAGTGAGCTGAGATTGTGCCACTGTACTCTAGCCTAGGCAACAGAGCAAGACTCTATCAAAAAAAAAAATTTCCTTTTTCTGTAATTTGTCACATGATTGTTGTTGGTATTTATAACTACCTTCTTCCTGCACCCATTCCATACTTCCTTGCCCTCAGCAAGCACCTTTTGCTGTGGTTTTTTAATGTGGTGGGGTGCCCAAACCTTTATTCCTGAATAATCTTAGATGGTAGTAGTCATACCTGGGTTGGGTTGTAATAGTTTTCCGTGGACCTTAATCACAGGGCATGGTAATACTAAGAGATACTCTAAGGGAGCTTGTGTATTATTAATATATTCTTCCTTACCTCCATTACAGAATAGCAGTCAAATTTCTTAGTAGTCAGGACTAAGCCCATTTATGCCTAATATTCCATTACTGGAATGCTAAGCATGTGGGAGTTATTTATTTCTTACTGCTCAAGGTCATTGCCAAGGTCTAACTTTTCACATGTCTGGAATTAAAAAAATGGCAGTCTGTGACTTAAATGGGTTAATAAGCCCAGCCAGAGTAGTAACTTCTTCTTTGCCTGTTGATTAGAGGCATGAAGACCACAGTGTGGCTGGATAGCATGCTTAACTTCTGGTTTAATGAAATCATTGTGTCTCCTGGTAGAAGAATTCTTCCCTTGAGAACTAAGACCTGTAGGTCAGCAAAGCATAATGTCACAGGAAAAGGAAGAAAAAATTTTGCTAGTAGGTCACTAGAAGTAATAGTGCGTGGTGCCACTTCTATTTCCAACCCTTGATTCCTGGACCTGTGAATCCTGGCTATGGGAGAAACAGCACCATATATTAGATGTTAATTCAGAACATATACAGCCTCCTGGAGAAACTTGACTCTGTCAAGTGGATGCATAAAATTAACTGTCCAGATAGTATAACTCATTTACATTAAAAGTAATTACTTATAAGAAATACTTTTGCCATTTTGCTATATTTTTTTCAATAGGTCTTATATCTTTTTCTATTCCTTATTTTCTCCATTACTGCCTTCTTTTGTGTTTAATTGATTTTTTTCTAATGTCTTGTTTTGATTCCCTTCTAATTTTCTCTTTATATTTTTCAGTTACTTTCTTATTGGTTACCATGGGGATGACAATTAATATCTCACATTTATAACTCTCTAGTTGGAATTAATATCGACTTAGCTTGTATCATATACAAAATGCTGCTCTGATATTGCTCCTTCCTCCTCCCATATAGTTGTTATTATCACAAATTTCATCTTTTTATGTTGTGTACCCATTAACATATCTCTGTAATTACTATTTTGAAAATGTGTCTTTGAAATAGTATTTTAGAAACAGGAGTTATAATCTCAAAATGGAATAATATTGGGTTTTATATGTGCTTGTGTAGAAATAATTACCCCTCCTGGTGTTCTTTATTCTTTGGTTTGGTTTTGAGTTTCTGTATAATTTTCTTTTATTTAGATCTGAAGAATGCCCTTTAGCATTTCTCGTAGGTCTACTAGTGATAAATTTTCTCAGATTTTGTTTATCTGGGAATGACTTAATTTATCCTTAATTATCAAGGATGACTTTTCTAGATATATAATTCTTTGTTGACAGCTTTCTCCCACCCCAGAACTTTGTTTCATCCTACTGCTTTCTGTCCTACCTGGTTTCTGATGAGTAACAAGCTGTTAATCTTACTGAGAATCTCTGGTATGTGATGTCTTTTCTCTTGCTACTTCACAACTTCCTCTTTGTCTTTTGACAGTTTAATTATATGTTTTCATGTGGATTTCTGAGTTTATTTTACTTGAAGTTTGTTGAACTTTTTGGATATGTAGATTTATGTTGCTCATAAAATTTGGGAACATCTCAAGCCATTATTTCCTCAAGTAGTCTTTCTGCCTTTTTCTGCATGTGTGTGTATGTGTGTGTGTTTTTCTCTACCTCTGGGATTCCCATTATGAATATGTTGGCATGCTTTATGGTGTCCCAAAGGTCTTACAGGCTCTATTCATTTTTTATTTTTACACTCTCCTCATGAGGCCAGATGTATTCATTTTTCTTCATTGGTTTTCCTTTTTACTCCTCAGATGGGATAACCTAGATTGACCTGTTTTCTAGTTTATTGATTTTTTTCCTGCCTGCTGAAATCTGCTATTAAACCCATCTAATAAGGTTTTGGTATTTTAATTTTCAACATCAGAATTTCTGTTTTGTACTTTTTTATACTTTATATTTCTATATGAACATTCTCTGTTTAGACATTGTTCTCTTGTTTCTCTCTATTCTTTTCTTTTCTTTTCTTTTGACAGAGTCTTACTCTTGTTGCTCAGGCTGGAGTGCGATGGTGCAATCTCGGCTCACTGCAACATTTGCCTCCTGGGTTCAAGCGATTCTCCTGCCTCAGCCTCCAGAGTAGCTGGGATTACAGGCATGCGCCACCACGCCTGGCTAATTTTGTATTTTTAGTACAGTTGGGGTTTATCCATGTTGGTCAGGCTGGTCTGGAACTCCCGACCTTGGGTGATCTGCCCATCTCGGCCTCTCAAAGTGTTGGGATTACAGGCATGAGCCACAACTCCTGGCCTCCTTTATTTCTTTGTGCATGATTTCCATTAGCTCTTTGAGCATATTTAAGACAATTTATTTAAATTCTCTGTCTAATAAATCTAATATTTGGCCTTCCTCAAGGATGATTTCTCTCGATTTCTTTTTTGTTGTGAATGAGGGTCATATTTTCTTGTTACTTTGCATGTCTTTTTTTTTTTTGGTTGAAAACTGGACATTATTAATATTATAATGTGGTAACTCTGGAAATCAGCTTCTGCTCCATCCCCATGATTGGTTGTTGTTACTAAATGTAGGATACTTGTTTATTTGTTTAGTGACTTCTCTAAATTGTTTTTGTAAAAACAGTATTCTTTGTTGTGTGTGATCACTTAAGTATCTATGTGTATCTGTGTCCTAATCTCCTCTTCTTATAAGAATAGCAGTCATATTGGATTAGGGCCCAACCTAATGGCCTCATTTTAACTTAATTACCTCTTTAGAGATCCTGTCTCCAAATACAATTATGTTCTGAGATACCGGAAGTTAGGGATTCAACATATGAATTTTTTGGGCAGGGGCAGGCACAGTTAAGCCTGTAATAACCACCCTGGTGAGGAGGAAGAAGTCTAGGATTCCCCTGTCTAGGATCTACACTGACACTGCAGGGAAACAAGGTTTTTTTTTTTTTTTAACTTTTCCTGGAGGGACTAAAAGTCCTAGATTTCCATTCAGTCTTCTCTGACACTACCCTGATTGGAGGCGGGTAGTGGTTGAAGTACCTCATTATAGTCTTTCAATGGTGGATATTTAGGTTTCTCATATGTCCTTTGCTGGCATGGGTTGGGTGGAACTAAGTTTTTTGTTTTTTGTTTTACTTGGCAGGGACAGGTTATTGTGTAGAAGTGTTTTGTCTTGCTAAGCTACCCTTTCCTGGTCTTTTGGCTAGAGAGCAGGCTTTTGTTTGGTCATTTTTTTTTGTCTGTGCCTGTTAGCATATATATGTATATATGTAACAAATACATGTATATATATGTATTTATATATATGTATGTATGTGCATATACACATATATATTTATATATATGTGTGTGTGTATATATATATATATATATATATATATATACGCTAGTGGCAGGAGATCAGCTACAAAACGGTTTTCCTCTACTAATGCCACAGCTTAGGTGGGGTAGCCTTCTCCTTTTGCTGCAACTCTGACTCTTTCTACATTCTGGTAATCATTCCTATCATGCCCCTCAAGGTCTAGAGTTGTAATGGTTCCTTACTATTGCTAGCCCTGGCATGCAGGCTGTTCCTTGTTTATTTTCCTGAAATGTAACAACTCCTTTGAACATGGTTTCTTTACTAGATTATCTTGTTGAAATGCTCCATCAGTATCTTGCTGGCAAACTGACCAATCATCATGTGACCACATTATGGCCAAAAAGATGTTGACTAAGGGTCACTTGCCATCTTCCATGATCTTTAAGTGTTAGTCTCTCATATTTGTTACATATTCCTTCCTCCTGCCTGGAACATGATGTTGTCATCCATCTTGAATAATGAGGACAAGGGCCACATCCTAGGATGGCAATGTCACAAGCTGGAAAAAGCCTGCATCTTTGAGGATTTTGTGGCAAAGAGGTGGCTGTGTCAGTCTAGAACTGATGACAACACTTACTAGCTGTGTGATATTGGCCATATCACTTAATCTTTCTGTATCTTACCTGGGATTCGTTATCAGTTTCCTTGTCTTTGCAGTGGGTTTAATATTCACGACTGTATGGCTTTACTATGAAGATAAAATGAGATAATTTATAAACAAGTGCTTAGCAAATGCATGCAAACAAAAGAAACTCAGTAAATATTCATGAATTTACCTTTAATGAAAACTCCAAACCTTTATACTCCTGCAGAGAAGATGTACGGCCTATACTTACTTTCACCAAGGGGATCATAACAGCTTAGATTTGGAGTGTGCAAAGAGCTTTGATGTTTATTATCATATTTAACCATGGACCACCTCTGTAAGGAAGGAAGCAGGCCTGCATGACCATTCTTCATTGTCGTTTATTTGGAAAATGAAGAGCCACGGAGAAAGAAATAACTTGCAGGATACTTACCAAACTAGTTAACTAGTTACTAATAAGTAACAAAACCAGGCTTAGAATTTTGTGGCCATACCTCCACAGGAGAGAGATATAGGCAATTGAATATCCTTATTGGAAAATCTTGTTATGTTTTCTGCTTAAATTATCAAAACATGTTCTGTGGTAAAATAATCCAGCCTCAGATAGCAGATGATATGAAAGGGGCAGGTTTGCTAATTTTTCACCAAGGGAACTTATTGTTGCAGAATCAGTGTCAGGGCACCTGGAAGACTTTTGGGAATGTGAAAATGATGGGTGAAGTCCATAAACAATTAGGAAGAAACCTTCAGAGTGTCAAGCTCGGTATAAATATGTCCAGGTGGCTGTAATCAGTTTTTTCACTAGTTGGGAACTTTGGAGAAAAGTAGAGAAACTAGAGTGTTGTAATTGGTAGCTACAAAGGGAAGTTCGAGTCTCTCACTTAGAGCATAAGACAGGCAATGTCTGTTTTTCAGACCACAGAGAGAAGCTGACCAGTGAGCTGGGCAGCCTAGGAGGTCTCCACGTGTCAGTCTGAGAAGCAGACCAAAGGCCGATATTCTAGAGCTATGTACTGTTGGAGAAATGGTTACCAATGAGTTTTAGATGAAATATTGTAATTAAACCGTGACCAATTAGCAGTTAAGAATTAGAAGGAGAAGGTTTTAGGTGATATCTAGGTAACTGTCCCTAAAGTAGTCTTTCCTACTAAAATACCAAGAAGCTATGGAAATAGACGAAAACTCATTGTAGTAGAGGAGGCTGGGATGGCAATCAGTCCAATTATTGAGTTGGGGAGAGCTTGTTGCTAATAATGGGGCTGATAGAACTGATGGGAGAACCAATTGCTACCCTCTTGCAGCTGAGTCTCCATCATGCCACTGGGCAGATGGAGCCACTAATTCAGAATCATCCATCTGGCCTCCAGTTATGTTCCTCTGCCCCCCCGTCGCTCCTGCTCTATTCAGTGACTGGGGCACACCATCTCTATACCCCTCACATTTCAGGCCCAACTCCCCTTCCTCCTTACCCACAACACATTTATCCCTACTCCCACTCCAGACAAGGACTTGATTTCTGTCTCACAGAGGAAAAATAAGTCATGATATCGTAAATCCCTCAACTTTATGTATCAAACCCACAGACTCATCCTGCCTCCATTCCTTCCTGAGTGGGTGCTCTATCTCATAAGAGGGGGTGCCCTATCTCCTGTCTAAGCTGAAGGCATTTAACATTAATATAGGTAAATTAATCAACCTTTATTACAAAGAGTGTTTTTTTACCTTCTTTAAAAATATCCTTTCCTACCAACATTCTCCTGAATTGTAATAGTCCTAATATTTACCTTTTGATAATTAAGTCTTTGATCCATGTTGTGATGATTTTTATGTATGTTGTCAGGTAAATTCCAATTCCATATTTTGCTGGATGAAGTCCAGTTTTTAAATCTGTTCTTTTTCCTGAATGGTCTCTGTCATCACTGGTCTGCTGTGCCACTTCTGTCATGGACCAAAGTTACCCGTAAGAATGGCAGGACTCTGGGCTCTCCACTTATTCCAGTGGCAATTTTATCTATCTCTGAACCAGTTCCATATAATAGTGATTTTTCATAAGTCCTTTCTATTTTTCTTCACAAATGCTTTGGCAATGTTTTTCTTTTTGCTTGTCAGAATTGTGATTGGTAAAAAATGTTTTCATGAGAACAAAAATCTGTTGGAATTTTGAGTGGAATTAAGATGATCAATTTGAGGAGCACTGACAGCTTTGTAACACTTACTATTCACAAACAGAATACTTTTCTTCATTAATTCAGCTCTTTAAAAATGTTTCTTAATACTCTGTCCAATTTTTCTCATGGAGGAAGCTATCCAGGTTTTCTAAGGTGAAGGCAAATAAATATGATGAGAAATATTTAATATCAATTGAGATATTAAAGAAAGTTGAGCATAAGTCTATTCCAGTGAAGCATTTGGCTTCAGGTGGGCATGAGGCCAGTGTGGTGTTTGGGTTAGACCCTGCTGGGAAGCAAGCCTATTTTAATTGCTTATAGATGTTAGACACATTTGTATCCTCAATTGTTTGACTTTTAAACAGGTATTGCGGGAATAGTACAAAGGAGAATTAATCCTTTTTCTATTAAGCCTGTTGTAATTGTCTTAAGACCTTTCTTGGCTTCAATTTTAGTGGGAGTATTGAGGAAGTTTAAGAAAAGGTTTAGAAAAATCCATCTGAACTCACATGGCTATGCTCCAATTAGTTTGTTTATATTCGTAGAGTCTTTGGCCTTTAGGAATTCAGAGATCATGGCTAATTCTTCACTTGTTTCTTGAATCATACCTAGTGTAGGTATTTAAATATGCTTACCAGATGTAACTTCTGGGACTTCAAAAAACAATCCTGCAGTGTATTTAGTTGAATGTTTGAAACTTGATTCTTTCCCGTTAAATATGCAAGAGTTGTGTCACAGAGAAGAAAGGAATGTTCTTCTGCTAGGTGTCCCAAAGCAGCAGTCATAGGTTGAGACATGAGAAGGAGCTTAGGGTTGTTAGAAATTCCCACCATTTCCGTAGTTTTGGTACTTGGAGGAAATCTGATGTTCTATGGTAGCGGGATTAATTGGAGCTAGAGTGACAACCACATAAACAAGAAAACTATTTTTTTTGTATATATATATGTACATATATATGTATATACGAACGTGTGTGTATATAATCATTTCCCTTGGCAGTTTAGATGGAGAGGGAATTGTTGGGTTCCAGTATTTCTCTCAACAGTAGTTTTGTTTCTTAACCAAAGTGTGACACTGGTTTTCCCAATGACCCTCCAGCCTACCCTATCTACAGGTGTCCTTATTTATAGGCTCTTGATTCTCCGAGAGAAAAAAAGAAAACCTTTTTGTTTTTATTCTGGGGACCAGTTGTTATTAGTTGGGATAGCCAGGCGTTGTTTTTGTTTCTGGCTTGTTTACTTTCTAGGACTCTTTGAAAATGTTAAGCCACATGTTGGAGATCTAAATTGGCAATTTTCCATTCCAATTTATTTTTCTAAGTTTCATATTTCAGATGTGAGTCTACTTACAAAAAGAGAGGACAAGTCTCCTTTTACTTCAGCTGCTAGGCCTACCATAAATATTATTTAAAAGTTTCCTGAAGTCTAGTTTTAAGGTCTCCCATTAAATCATCTTCATTTTATTTGCAATTTTGAATTGCTGTCCAGTCTTCTCTTAAGGGCAAGACGTCAAGAATGGCCATACGTAATTCATTTCTTATTTTTCTTTTCCTCTTAAGGCCAATATCTGAAATGTGCAGTTTAATTATTTCAGTTCTTCCTGGTCTTTCTCATCCTGTTACTTTTAACCATTTCCCCTGTATGAGAGGATTACAATTAAGGAAACTAGTTTGTAAGGAGCTGGTAATCTAGGATAGTAAGTAGCTAATAAAATCCTTAATTCACAGAATTTTTTGTCTGTCTTCCCAAGGTTTTGGAATTCTTAACTATAGCCTTTAACTCAACTTAAATTTTACTTTTAGATAAGCCTCTTAGGCTAATAATTTTGAGGTTATATTGGGAAATGTGACTCTTCCTCAGAAAAATCCCATGAAAGGATAGATCATTTAGGAGGTCAGGAAAAGGAGCCAAAGGAATAGCAGATGTGTAATTGGGTACCTGTGTGCCGGTAATTTAGGATAGAGAGAAAAAGAGGTGTGAGGAGAGTAGGTTTCAGAAGGTTTAAGTGAAAGTGACCTCTTTCTGTTGGCTTTGCCAGAGCCCAAGTCAATGTTTTATTTTGAGGCTTTAGCTAACTATTGAATATCTGTCTTTTCTTCTCGAATGTATTGTTATTTTAACATTTTTGTAGACTTAATTTTTTTAGAGCAGTTTTAGGCTCACGGGAAAACTGAGAGGAAGGTACAGAAATTTACTGTATACCTCCTTCCCTCCCTAATGAATAGGCCATGCCATTGTCAATATTCATCACCAGAGTGGTATATTTGTTACAGTTGATGAGCATCATGGACACATTACTGTCACCCAAAGATTAGTTTAGGATTCACTCTTGGGCTTGTACATTCTATGGTTCTGTAAAATGCAACATAACATAGATGCATCATTACAGTATATACCAGTAGTTTCACTGCCCTAAAAATTCTGTGTTCTACCTTGATATGGTTTGGCTGTGTCTACACCCAAATCTCACCTTGAATTGTAATAATCCACACGTGTCAAGGGCTGGACCAGGTGGCAATAATTGAATCATAGGGATGGTTTCCCCCATACTATTCTTGTGATAGTGAGTGAGTTCTCATGAGAACTGACTGTTTTGTAAGAGGTTTCCCTCTTTGCTTAGCTCTCATTCTTCTCCCTGCTACTTTGAGAAGAAGGACGTGTTGGCTTCACTTTCTGCCATGGCTGTGAGTTTCCTGAGGCCTTCTCAGCCAGCTGAACTGTGAGTCAATTAAACCTCTTTCCTTTATAAATTACTCAGTTTTTGGGTGTGCCCTTATAGCAGCATGAGAATGAATTAATTCACACCTATTCATCCATCCCTCCTCCAATCCTTTGCAAACACTGATTTTGATAATGTATTATTTTTAACATGTCAGAAGTTCCTATAGTTGAGTTGAGTAGAGCATGTGGTTTTGACATTGTCCCTTTCAAGCTCATTTGGGTGGTGGAAAAGGGGAGTGAGCCTGAATCTCAGGTTGGGATGGGTGGGTATAGAGGACATGGAGGGAAATAGCAGGGAAAGGGTTCCAGCTTCTCTGAACAGCGTATTCATGAAGATACTGGACTAGTGGGTTAAGTAGCAGAATGAATAAAATAGCTTGATGAGTCAAGCACAAAAAGGCTAAGGAAATGGTAGCAAAAGCCTGATGTTTCATTGTCTTTTTAACATCTGTAGAGGTGTCCATGGTCACTGCTATGATCTTATGGAACTTGTAGGGAAAATCACCAAATAAGGGCTATCTATTCTTGGGATTGCTTTGGGTTGAGGACAAAAGCTTAGAAAAGCACCATTGATTCCCCTCTGCCTCAACCTGTTCTCTTCAATTAGGTTTATCTGTGACAGATGCCCCAGCCTGTTCTCTTCAATTAGGTTTCTCTGTGACAGATTTGCCAGAAGTTAGGAAATAAAGAGGTGAGACGGGGGTTCAAAATTTGTTAAAACAGAGGTCTATTAAATGAATTAATAAATTCACATTCACTAAAATGAGGAATGTAACAAAGCTCAAGTCCGCCCAGTAACACTGGTCATTCAGTAAATGTTAACATACAATCTCTCTTGATGGCCTAGTCCACGTTAGAAGACGTTATTTGGGAGAAGAGAGTGGTGGTATTTTTTTTAGTATAGAAACTCCTTTACTACCCAGATGCCCTTTAAAGCTTCCACAAAGCCTGTAATCCCAGCCCTTTGGGAGGCGGAGGCTGAGGCGTGTGGTTCATGAGATCAGGAGATCGAGACCATCCTGGCCAACATGGTGAAACCCCGTTTTCACTAAAAAATACAAAAATTACCTGGGAGCGGTGGTACATGCCTGTAACCCTAGGTACTCGGAAGGCTGAGGCAGGAGAATTGTTTTTCTTGAACTGGGACCCGGGAGGTGGAGGTTGCAGTGAGCCAAGATCATGCCACTGCACTCCAGCCTGGGCTACAGAGCAAGACTCCGTCTCGGGGGAAAAAACCAAAAAAAAAACAACAAAAAAACAAACTTCCACAAACAAGCAGTCAGAGCTTCTCACCAATCAGAATGTCTGTCTGTGTCACTGAAAAGGCATAGGCAGGTGAGGAGCTTCTCAGAGGACACCACCCATGTACGGTTTTCCCCTTGGCTGCACAGTAGAATTACCTGGGGAGGACTAAAAAGAAATCCCTGTGCCCAGGCTACCAGTGCGAATCAATCAAATTGGAATCTCTGGGACAGGGTCTGCACATCAGTTTTTATTTTTCAATTTTAATTAAGAAACAATGTCTGGATTTTTGACATTCAAAATATGGCCCTCAAACCAGCAGTGCCAGCATCATTTGGGAATCTGTTAGAAATGCAGATTTTCAGACTTCAGTCCAGACCCACTGAATCAGAAATCAGAAACTCTGATGGTGGGTGTAGGTGGGTCCCAGCAACCTGTGGTTTAAAACATTTTATTTTTAAAATTATTGTGAAATACACATAATATTTTAATTTCTGTTATTCATAAATTCAGTGGCATGAAAGATCTTCACAATGTTGTGCTGCCATCAGTGCTAACCATACCCAAAACTTTTTCATCATCCCTAACAAAAACTCTGTGCCTATTAAACAATACCGCCCTTTCTCCTTTCCCCCCTTCCTCACCCCTGGTAACCTCTAGTCTACATTCTGTTTTTATGGACTTGCCTATTCTAGGTACCTCACATAAGTGGAATAATACAATATTTGCCCTTCTGTGTCTGGCCTATTTCACCAAGCATAATGTTCCCAAGGTTCACTCATACTGTATTGTAGCACATAACAAAATTTCATTCCTTTTTTATGGCTGAGTAAAAAGCAACCTGTGTTTTGACAAGCACTCCAGGTGATTCTGATGCATGCTCAAGTCTGAGAACCACTGACTTAGGAGTCATTCTTCTCAATCTTTACAAGCTAGGCATGGTGGTGCATATCTGTAGTCCCAGCTATTTGGGAGGCTGAGGTGGGAGGATTGCTTGATCCCAGGAAGTCAGGGCTACAGTGAGCTATGATCATACCACTGTACTCCGGCCAGGAGGACAGAGCAAGACCTTGTCTCTAAAAAAAAATTTACTGTACATAGGAATCGCTTGAGGATCTTGTTAAAATGCAGGCTCTGATTCTTTAGCTGGCTTATTAGCTGATGCATTTGTGGAGCCCAAAATTGTGCATTTCTGACAATCTATGCATGGATAGAGGAGTTGAGAACCACCTCTTAAGACATCACAGCTGTGCCCAGCTCACCCTGAAATGACACAAGTGAGGTTCAATCTCATCATAGGGTGGAGTGAGGTCTAGGCTGGTGTCTGTTTCTGCCTTATGGGCCAGAAGACAAGGACCTTGAGCTGTCATGTTCTCTGATTGAGCTCCCTGGGCTGTGAGAGGGCCACCAGCCTTTCTGGGTTGGGGAAAGCTGGAATCTGGGAACTTTGTAGGAAGCTCAGGGTTAATTATTACACTGCAAATGACAATCTGATGGATCTGCAGTCACCGCCTTGAGACTTCCTGCCAGCTTCTGAAAGGTGTGGCTGGGAAATAGCCCAGCATTGCTGAAAGGAAGAGAGGTAAGGTGAGGCTGGCTGAGTCCAGGGAAATGAGATGTCAGTGTTGGAGTGGGTCCCAGGAGGCCCCGGGGACAGACTAGGACAAGCTTTCAGCATCACAGCAGGGGTCCCCGAGCTCGGAGGCAGGGCCAACTCCTCTGGCTTCCTTCCTGATTGATTGAATCTGATGTGGCACAGAAAGCAGTGAAGGAAGCAGGATGAGCTCCAGGAGCACTGGATTGAAATGATGCCAGATTTGTATTTTCAAAGCAACAGTAATTGCCTCTGCATGACTCCAACCACAGAATATCCTCTACTCATGCCTCCTCAACCTAGAGGTATTCCCACAGAAGAAATCACTGCCGACTACCACCAGCGGTTCCAGTTAGACCTGTCCACCTTGAATGATGCAAGCCGTCACTTTTGTGTGGTCTTGGAGTTAGAAACACAATAATTGGGCTTAATCCTTTAGAATTTTATCAGTTTTGTGAATAGAGCCGCTGCCGCATAGAAGAGCAAAGGAGTGAGGTGCACAATATGGAAATTATGGTTCATTCATGCGACAAAACCCTTTGGAGCCCTTAAAAGAATTTTTAATGACATCACAAATACATTCATGATTATGAAGGAAAAGTCTCAAATAAGATATCTGAGAAAAGTCTCAAATAACATGTCTTTCAGTATCTTCAGGAAGCTGGTTCCAGGACCCCTGTGGATACAAAAATCCACAGGTGCTCAAGTCCCTGATAAAAAATGGTGTAGCATTTGCATGTAACTTGCGCAATCCTCCTGTATGCTTTAAATCATCTTTAGATTACTTGTAATACCTAATACAATGTAAATGTGATGGAAATAGTTTTTAGACTCTACTGTTTTAAAATTTTTGTTGTATTATTTTTTATTGTTTTCCCCAGATATTTTCTATTTGAAGTTGGTTGAATCCATGGAAGTGGAACCCATGGATATTGAGGGCTGACAGTATATGCATATATATATATATATATAGATACATGTATGGATTTGTACATATATATGTTCTTTGGATAAGTTTTAGGCAATACACATGATATGGTTTGGCTGTGTCCCCACCAAATCTCAACTGGAATTGTATCTCCCAGATGTCCCAAGTGTTGTGGGAAGGCCCAGTGGGAGGCAATTGAATCATGGGGGCAGTTTTTTCCCCAGCTCTTCTCATGATAATGAATAAGTCTCATGAGATCTGATGGGTTTATCAGGGGTTTCCAATTTTGCTTCTTCCTCATTTTTCTCTTGCCACTGGCATGAAAGAAATGCCTTTCGCCTCCTGCCATGATTTTGAGGCCTCCCCAGCCGTGTGGAACTGTAAGTCCAATGAAACCTTTTTTGTTCCCAGTTTTGGGTATGTCTTTATCAGCAGCGTGAAAATGAACTAATACAACACACATATATGTAAAGATAGAAAATATGCTAAAAATAACAATGGCTATCATTGACTGGTAAGAGAACGATTGGTTTTTATTTTCCTACTTACTGTGTTTGTATTTTATATATCTTTTATAATGATCATATTATATTTACTAACCGAAAGTTTTAAAAAACACTCTATTGTAGGGAGAATGACCAACAATAGAAAGATGCGCATTTTTACTTGTTCTTAATCCTAGAAAACATCAGACAAACATGTGAGCTGGTGCTCACCGTTTTAATGTGTGATATTATTTCCAATATCCAATTGTCACCCAAACTCTCAGAAGGCTCTCCGTCCCAGACAGAAAGCCAGAATCATGGACAGAGCCTTGAATGTCCTTCTGACTTCCCCATGCCTCCCCTTTCCCTTATCCTAGCCAGATCTTGATCTGCATAAGGCACACTGGGCACTATCCTGCCTCAGGGCCTTGGCACTGGCCGTGCCCTTGGCCAGCAGTTACACCCCAAGATGTTGGCTAGGCTGGAAACCGTCACTTCCTCAGGCCTTTCCTCTGACCAGCCTTCTCAGGGTAGCCTTTTCTGGAGATGCTACTTGAAATTCCCCAACCCCTATAACAGTTTTTTTTTTTTTGAGATAGAGTCTCGCTCCGTCACCCAGGCTGGAGTGCAGTGGCGTGATCTCGGCTCACTGCCACCTCTGCCTTCTGGGTTCAAGCCATTCTCCTGCCTCAGCCTCCCAAGTAGCTGGGATTACAGGTGTGTGCCACCATGCCCAGCTTATTTTTGTATTTTTAGTAGAGATGAGGTCTCACCATGTTGGCCAGGCTAGTCTCAAACTCCTGACCTCAGGTGATCAAACTGCACCCCTCTTGGCCTCCCAAAGTGTTGGGATTATAGGCATGAGTCACTGCGCCTGGCCCCCTGTAACATTTTATATGTTCCTTCTGGTTTTGTTTTTCTCCTTAGCATGTGTCACTATTTAATATTCAGTGCATTTTATTTCTCTATTTCTTTATTGCCTCTCCTGTGCATTATTATGTGAACCCCACCGGATCAGATATTTTTGTCTCTGCTTTCACCTCTAATGTTCCAGAACATTCTATACCAATGCCTGGCACTGACTCTTGAAAATTTGTTGTTGAATGAATGAATGACAAAACAGAGGATGCTGTTTTTGGCTTAGAAAATCATAAGGGATAGAAAGCTTGTAAATATCTCCCAAGTCTACTAACAAATCAAATTGAAACCATTCACAGCCAAGGCACTTACTACCACTTAAGGATAGTATCCCATAGTCGCTTCTGCTATTTCAGTGGTTTATAGATTTAATTTTCAGGAAAGCTGAATATACACAGCAGTGCCAGGAATATCACATTACTTGGCGGGTATGCACAAAAGAAAAGGCAGCTTAGTTTTGGAATGACATTATGGTGTGATAGTTGGGAGTAGATAATGACTTCCTGGAAACCAGTCTAGAGAAAGCTATAAATATCAGTGAAGCATTATTCGTTTAACACGTATTCATTGAGCATCTATTATGTGATGGAACCTGGGTACACCTAGTGAACAAGACATCCCTCTTCCCTGCTGCAGTTGTCAGTCTAGCAGGGGATCCAGGCAAGTAAACCAAAACAATGAGAAGAGATTATGGAAGCAGAGGAGGGACAGCTAACCCAGACTTGGGACGGGAGGGCTGACAGTGTTGCCTGGTGGACGTAACATTTAAGAAGGAGGAAAACAAATATGTCAGGTAGACAAGGGTTGAGTGGTGGTATGGGTAAAGAAAGGGCTGAACAGGACTGTTCCAGGAGGGGCCTGGAGGGACCAAGGTCCTTCTGAGGAGCTGAAAAGCCAATATAGTTTGAATGAGAGCTGTAACCATCCATGTGTCCTGAATGCAATCACTTCTCATCACCTCCAGTCACATGAATGCAGGCCACCATCATCTCTAACAGGACTACTGCAGCGTCCTCCTGACAGCGTCTATGCTTTATCTTATTAGCACTGAGAAAGACAAACGCAGCCCCTGACAGCTGGGAGCTGGTCTGGCACTGCCAGCGGGCCGTGGTGTCTACGATCTGGCCGGGTGTTCACAGCTGGGCCTTTCCCATTCTTTCATCCAACATAAAATGTCATACAACTCCAACATCAAGCAAGGCCACTCCGTGACCCCGATGGATCAAGACAAAAAAGGGACCACTGTGTAATCATGTCTAGACAGAGACAAAACTGTAACCATTGTGCAAACCAGGAGATGACCAGACAGTCTTCCATCCTATCGTGAGTTACTGTTTGATCAGTCATGGTTTTAGCCTCCCTCTCACCTTAGGATAAGGTTTATTAAGAAATGGAATCACAGAACTACCCTGTTTTCTGACAGCATCTAATCCAGAGCAAACCCCACTCCCTTGAATATTCTAAGCACAATCATCTAACATAAGCCCAACTCCTGTAATTTCGATCACCCTCTTACTGGGATACCCTGCAGTTCCCCACAACTGCAGTAAATCGATAAACGCAACTCATTTAACCACAGGTGTGCTCATGTGGTCTTGGGCTGGAGGACACTGGCTATTTATAAACCAGGAAAAGACACTTTTCAACCCCACACCCTTCAATGGCTTCTGATGGCTCTGAGAGTAAAAATCAAACTCCTTTCCAATATCTAATTCATTTGACTCTTCCAACCTCTCAGATTTCATCCCCTCCACAGATTTTTATGAGGATCTTCCATGTGCCAGAAATCTTTCTGGACGCAGGTGCATCTCAGACTGCTATGTGAAGAAGGGATTGGAGAAAGAAGCCAGGGTAGGAGACAGAAGGACCAGGTTCGAGGCTCTTTATGTCCAGTGACACAACTGCACTGGAATCAGGGAGGAATAAGAGTGAAAAATATCAGATTTATGGTTTAGGCAACAAGGATCAAGACAGCGTCACTTGCTGGGAGAAGAATGCAGCAGGTATGCTAAGAAAAGTTTCAGAAAGGGCAGAACTAGAGAGCATCTTACTTGCTAAAGAGGGCTCTTCCTCAAATATCTTCAGCAGGGGGCCTCACCAGAGCCCGAGGAGACTGCAGGATTTCTTTGCCTTTCACCTGTGGGCTGGTGCCTGTTGCTGCAAGAAACTGTTTGAATAATGTACCTATTGCAGGTTCTAGTTTATATGTGTAAGGGAGATATATTTCAGTGGAGTCAGTAACTTATTTCTTATGGCCTTCTGGGCTTAAATAAAATGATGATTAGAGTAACTCAGGGTCCATGAAGTAGTGCAAAAACAGCTGCCATCTGCCGTCACTCTCACTGGTAACTCATTTCCTTTTCATAATGGGTTTCCACATATATATGAATTAAATTAGGATGTGCCGCGCATGTTCAGAGGAACCCGTAAATGACTTGCTTTTGTGTTACAATTATCAGAAGTAAATTATTCAGCATTCGTTGCTTGTAGGGTTTAAAGCAAAACTAAATTTATTTTGATTCCTCCCCCCTTCATTTTAGGGCATGCAGTAAGGATCTCATCACAGAGACTTGTCAGAATTGACTAATTGTGTGTTTTGCATATTTATAAACGCTTTGTTATTTATTAATGCCCCATTTCAGAGATAAAATTAGCACTTTTTTCCCATCACCCCCATTTCTCAAAGGCACTCCGACTCCTGTCTGCTGATTGAGATTGGAGTGTACATAATGACAGCACTGGTGATTGTCTTCCCAGTGTATCCCAGCAAGGGGCCAGAGCTGCTTGGACCAAATTTATCAGACCGGTTCTCTAGAGCTGCACTGTCTAAACGGTTTAGTAAAATTTAATTAAAAAGTCAAATGAAAAATTCGATCCCTCAATCATACTGGCCACATTTCAAGCACTCAATAGCCAGGTGTGGCCGGTGGCTACCATATTGGAGAGTGCAGAGCATTTCTGTCATCGCAGACAATTCCATGGGGCAGGGCTACTCTGGACTGTGTTGATGCTGAGGTCCTTTTGTGGTTTCCTGGATTGATAGAATTGGGTTCTTGTAAATGGATTGGCCAGAAAGGGTGAAAGGTAAGACATGTGTGGCCCTATTGCAAACCCTGAATACATTCAGGATTCAGTTACCACCTGGTCCTATTACTATTGTGAACCCCCAGCATTTCAGATGGGTCTCAGTTAATTTAGAAAGTTTATTTTGCCAAAGTTGAGGATGCACACCCATGACACAGCCTCAGGAGGTCCTGATGACATGTGTTCAAGGTGGTCAGAGCAAAGCTTGGTTTTATACATTTTAGGGAGATATGAGACATCAGTGAACATATGTAAAATGAACTTTGGTTTGGTCCAGAAAGGTGGCACAACTCAAAGTAAAAGCAAGACAACTCGAAGTGGGGAGGGGACTTCCAGGTCACAGGTAGATGAGAGATAAATTGGGCAAAGGAGAGTTCCTGACTCACCTTTCCAGAGAAGGCAATCAGATAGACATTTAGCTCAGTGGGCAAAGGGATGACTTTGAATAGAATGGAGGCAGGTTTGCCATAAGCAGTTCCCAGGTTGAATTTTCCCTTTAGCTTAGTGATTTTGGGGGCCCAAGATATTTTCCTTTCACACTATCTATCCCACCTGTATTTACTGCAAGGCCCTTCTCACTGGCCATCCAGCTTCCATCCTTGGCTCTTAAAGTCTCTTGTCCACATAACAGCCAGAGTGATCCTGCTTAGAACCTTCCAGTGGCATTGAGTCTCACTCATAGTGAAAGCCAGAGTCCTTACGTGACCTCCAGGCCCTGTGTGTCTGACTCTCCATTCCAGCTGACTTGTTGTTGTGGTTTGGCTTTGTGTCCCCACCCAAATCTCATCTAGTAACTCCCATAATTCCCACATGTTGTGGGAGGGACCCAGTGGGATATGCTTGAATCACAGGGGCATGTCTTTCCTGTGCTGTTCTCATGATAGTGAATAAGTCTCACAAGATCTGGTGGTTTTAAAAAGTGGGAGTTTCTCTGCAAGCTCTGTCTTTGCCTGCTGCCATCCACGTAAGATATGGCTTGCTCCTTCTCCTGCCATGATTGTGAAACCTCCCCAGGCATGTGGAATTGTAAGACCAATAAACCTCTTTTTTTTGTTAATTGCCCAGTCTTGGGTATGTCTTTATCATCAGTGTGAGAACAGACTAATACATTTGTCTCTTGCTGCACTCCCTAGTTTTCTCTGCTCCAGCCACACTGGTTTTTAGGGGTGTCCCCCATGGCACTGGCTGTCTCCTTTGCCCAAAACATTCTGCTCCCAGATGTCTGTATGTCTTGTTCCTTCATTTCCTTCAGGTCTTTGCTCAAAAGCCTTCCCTGACTACCCTATCTAAAATCCCAACCCTTCCTCAACAACATCCTATCCCCTTCCCGGCTTCCCCTGACACTTGGCAGTATCTGTGTACTACATGTTGTACTTATCAGTATTGTCTGTTTTCCAGTTGATCCACTGGAATATAAATGCTACGGGGCAGGATTTTGACTGTTTTGCTCACTGTTATATCTAGTGCTTAGAACAGTGCCTAATACATGGTGGGAGTATTAGTCTGTTCTCACACTGCTATGAAGAAATACCTGACACTGGGTAATTTATAAAGAAAGAGGCTAATTGACTCACAGTTCTGCATGGCTGGTGAAGTCTCAGGAAACTTGCAATCGTAGTGGAAGGGGAAGCAAACATGTCCTCCTTCACAAGGCAGGAGGAGAGAGAAGTGGAGAGAGAAGAGGGAAGCCCCTATACAACCATCAGATCTCATGAAAACTGACTTAATATCATGATAACAGCATGGGGGTAACCGCCCCCACGATTCAATTACCCTCGATGGAGTCCTTCCCACGACATGTGGGGATTATGGGAACTATAATTCAAGATGAGATTTGGGTGGGCACACAATCAAACCGTATCAGTGAGTGTTAATAAGTATGGAACGAATGAGTGAGTTTTGCAATGTAACTTCCTCCATAGGAAAGAAAAAGAAATGAGGTGAATGAAGAGACATAGTATGGAGCTGAGAATGTGAGAGGCTCTGCTTGCTTATAGAGACTTTAGGCAAGTCACTTAATTTCATTGAGCTTGCTTCCTCATCTGTAAAATGAAAATTAAAATACCTGCCTTGAAGGATTGTCATTAGGATTAATTAGGGTGTCCCTGGCACATAGTCTGCACACAATAATGTTAATTTAGGAGCTGTGAAATTTGGCCCAGGGCTCTTCTCCATTTATGACTCTGTCTGAAAACCATACCCATGTTTCTCTCACTGTGCATTTTTAAATGTCACACTTTAACAGTAAAAATATTATAGATACAAATTTTGGAATACCTGGATGATGACCTCATAACTAACTTTGGCTATGAGTTTTCAGAGCTCACCTTTACAATGTTTTTTGCACGTGAAAGCCAGCAAGCAATGTTAATAGTCTATGAATGCAAGTTTTACAGAAATTCAGTGGAGAAAAGTAGTGGGAGAAACAACTCATGTTGTATAACATTGGTGGCATAAGCCTGCTGAGCTCAGAAAGAACCTGCACTATAGTAGACAGACTCATGCACACTTAAAGAGGCAATTTAATTTCAGCCAAATAATATAGTCTGTATATTATGTCTATCATATTGAGTTAGTATTATTTTGAATTTTATTGCAATTCTGTAAGAGTCCAATGGATTCTCAAACTCTTCCTTAGTCTCTCTTTGAGCATGGAGTCATCTCATATCAGAGGCTTATGAAAAAATTATTGACTATATGAAGGGCTTTTCAGAAGATCCTCAGATAGTAGGGGGCTATCTCAGTCTGCGAATTTCACACAGATTGACCAAGACTCTTTACATCATTCCAAATGAGGTTTTGGACTAACCATAAGAAACAGCAACTCAGTCATGATGTCGGGATGGTCAGTACTTGATTTTCACTGGAGGCTCTGGAGGCAAGAGCCTTCGGGCTGTGCTGCTACCACATCAGGAGAGATAGACTTTCCTTTCTGTGTTATGATTTATTTTCCACACTGCCCTAACAGTAGTTCTCCATGAGGGTCCCACCTCTGCAGCAAACTGCCTAGACTTCCAGGCATTTCCATACATCCTCTGAAATCTAGGCAGAGGTTTTAAAACCTCAATTATTGACTTCTGTGCACTTCTCAACACCACGTGGACGCTGCCAAGGCTTGGGGCTTGCACCCTCTGAAGCCATGGCTTGAGCTGTATCTTGGCCTCTTTTAGTCATGGCTAGAACAACTGGGACGCAGGGCTCCAAGTCCCTAGACCGCACATAGCATGGGGACCCTGGGCCTGGCCCACAAAACCATTTTTTCTTCCTAGACTTCTGGGTCTGTGATGGGAGAAGGCTGCCCAGAACACCTCTGACATGCCCTGGAGACATTTACCCCATTGTCTTGGGGATTAACATTTGGCTCCTCGTTACTTATGAAATTTCTGTAGCTGGCTTAAATTTCGCTTCAGGAAATGGGATTTTCTTTTCTATCACATTGTCAGGCTGCAAATTTTCTGAACTTTTATCCTCTGCTTCCCTTATAAAACGGAATGCCTTTAACAGCACCCAAGTCATGTCTTGAGTACTTGGCTGCTTAGAAAAACTGTGCAATGTGATAATACTTCTGAACTCCCAACCTTTATGTTTTTTACCCTCCTTAGATCTCTTCTTAGCTCTTTCCCTCACTGAGATGGCCAGACCTTTCTGGGTTCTTTGCCCCAGGGGCATGGATGGGGTTTAAGGCCAAACAAAGAGGAATTCCCTGGATTTTAGCCTCCCAAAGCTGAAGCCTCTAGGGAAAGCCTGCTAGTGAACAAAGCATTTGGGAGGAACATGAGAAAGAGTAAGGTTTCTCCCACTTTGTCTAGAAAATATGTGGTTGGGCTTGGGGAAGAAAGGAGAGGAAAGGAAATCCAGACTGTTTGGGGGTCCTGTCCTTGTGCCCTTCTTCCTACTGGGGAAGCAGTGTGTTAGTCTGTTCTCACACTGCTGCAAAGAAATACCTGAGACTGGGTGATGTATAAGGAAAAGAGGTTTAATTGGCTCATAGTTCCACAAGCTGTACAGGAAGTATGGCAGCATCTGCTTCTGGGGAGATATCAGGGAGCTTTTACTCATGGTGGATGGCAGAGGGGGAGCAGTTGTTACATGGCAGTAGCAGGACTGGGAGAGAGGGGAGAGGTATTACACACTTTGAAACAACCAGATCTCATGAGCACTCACTCATTATCATGAGAGCAGCACCAAGGGGATAGTGCTAACCCATTGTGTTAGTCCATTTTCACACTGCTGATAAAGACAGATCCAAGACTGAGCAATTTACAAAAGAAAGAGGTTTAATGGACTTACATTTTCACATGGCTGGGGAGGCTTAGCAATCATGGTGGAAGGCAAGGAGGAGCCAGTCACGTCTTGCATGGATGGCAGTAGGAAAAGAGAGTTTGTACAGGGAAACTCCCCCGATTTATTCACTAACATGGGAACAGCATGGAAAAGATCCACCCCCATGATTCAGTTACCTCTCACCAGGTCCCTCCCACAACATGTGGGAATTGAAGATGAGATTTGGGTGGGCACACAGCAAAATCACATCATCCATTCATAAGAAACCATCCCCATGATCTAATCACCTCCCACCAGGCCCCACTTCCAACATTGGGGATTATAATTCAACATGAGATTTGGGTGAGGACACAGGTCCAAACTATATGAGGCAGAGAGGTTGGAGGGGGAATGGCCGCACAGAGCCTGTGAAGATATGCAGCTTTATGGAGATGTCCATGCTTCACTGGGACAGGGAGGGCCAGAGGGATCCCAGTGCTCCCAAACATGGCATGAAAGGAGTACAGGAAGTTGCAGGGCCAGCAGCGCTAGATACCAGCAAGAGGGGTGTATCCATGAGCACTTGAAAGGACAGATGCCTGAGAGACCGAATGTAGCATGAATCAAGGATGTTTGGAGGAATAAATGACTTAGGTTGATAGCAAGGACTTGTTTTCCCTCTGTTCTGCCACCCACATATTAGGTACCTTGCCCAGGAGCCCTACAGAATGTTGACTCTACACTGCCTGAACCTAGGGATACCCTCAAAGGACATTAAATCTAGGCTACCTCAGCTGCTAGCATTGTTCCATGTAGTTGTGAGAACTACATAAAAATGCCTTTTCTGGGTGGTAAAATGCCAAAATGATGCATTTCCCTGGGCTGATTCAGCCTTAGGCTCAGTGTGTGGCTTAGCATGCATGGCACAGGCTGAATTTCAGCTCCCACAGAAGCTCTCAGCTGAACAGGGCTTAACCTGTGCAGACAAATGTGGAGGCCCTGTTTGAACTGAGGTTCAGGCCCTCCAGATGACTCAAGATCACCTATAGCTGTGTAGATACAAGCACTTCTCATCCAATAAAAGAGATTCAGTGATGTGTCAGCAGTACCCTGGGCTAGACATCAGAAGATTCACTTCCGGAAATGCCATTTGTTCTCTGTGTGAGTCAGCATTGAAACTTGGAACCTCAGTTTCCTCATCTGTTAGATGGGGGAGAAGAGCTCCTGCTTTTCCTCGCACAACTGTAGTTTGGGTCAAATTCAGAGATACCCAGGAGCCTGTTTTGGAAGTGATGACTAGGGCTGAGCCACTAAAGTTGAGGAAGCCATTGAAGGAGGTGAGATTATGGTGTGAGTGCATTTTTTTTTTTGAAGGGGTCTTGCTCTTTTGCCCAGGCTGGTGGAGTGCAGTGGCATGATCTTGGCTTGCTGCAATCTCTGCCTCCCAGGTTCAAATGATTCTCCTGCATAAGCTTCATTTTTTTGTATTTTTAGTAGAGATGAGGTTTTGCTTTGTTGACCAGGCTGGTCTCAGACTCCTGACGTCAAGTGATCTGCCTGCCTCGGCCTCCTAAAGTGCTGGGATTCCAGGTGTAAGCCACTGTGCCCAGCCAGCATGAGCACTTTGGAGCAAAATATAAAGGTAAGGGGCCACAGAATCTGATTTTTTGTTTTTAGACTGAGACTGCAGTTGAGGAGCAAGAGCAGGATGAGGAGCAAGAGCAGGATGAGGCCCAAGGCTGCACAGCGACCCAGGGGCTGGCCCAGGAGGAACCTACAGAGCATCCTTCACAACACTGTGGGTGGGAAATAAGATTTTTCTGGGGCAGATGAAGTCTGGGCCCACCACCGTTTGGGCATTGGTGTCAATGGGACCAATTTGGGCTATGTGGCTTGTCACATGTGACTGCAGTGTTTGAGAGCTGAGTCAGAAGCCTGACTCTGGCAGTCCAGGTCCAATCAGGAGACAGAAACTACACAGCAGGTTAAACAGAGAAAATCTAACGTAAAGAATGACTATGGCAGAGGAGTAACTATGGGTATAAGCAATTTGTCATGGCTCCTTGTGACTGAGGGTGCCTGCCTGAGGAAAGAAATACTTGGTAGGGGTTAGAACTTCAGAGGAGAAGGGGTGGGAAGCAATGGAGCTTTCTAGTTTGGTCTGGAGTTGCTGGACAAGAAACAGGCCCCTGTCTGAAGTGCAGAGAAGGGAGCGGCAGTGGCTGGGTGTGCACATGGAAACCGGGTGCTGGTGGGGTGGAACTTTTGGGGCATGTGACCCACATACGGGCTTTGGTTTCCATGTTAAGGAGGCTGCAGAAATGTGACTGTCCATGCAGCAAGGCTGTAGAGTCACAGAGGGACCTCAGGTGGGTGGAAGAGTGGGGAGAGGCAAGGACAGAGGGTCATCAGATGCCCTCACACCACCTCCAACTGGCGCTGGAAACAGCGCAAGAGCCAGTTTCTCCTGCAGTGCTTCCTGCTGAGGAAGCTGACCTCATGTTTACTATAAAAAAAGACCATGTATCTGGCATTCACCCAGGGTAAGGTCCACTAGCTGCCTGCCTGGCTGTTTTATAAAACCCTACATGAAACAATTTTAAAAAAATGATGAGCTATCTCTTTCATGTTAGAATTTGTTTTACATAATTCTGTTATTTTAGAAAAACATCCCAAGGTAATGTAAATTAGTTCAACTCTTGTGGAAGACAGTATGGCAATCCTCAAAGATCTAGAAGCAGAAATACTATTTGACCCAGCAATCTCATTACTGGGTATATACCCAGAGGAATAGAAATCATTCTATTATAAAGACACATGCACGTGTACCTTTACAGTGCTATTCACAATAGCAAAGACATAGAATCAACCCAAATGCCCATCAGTGATAGACTGGATAAAGAAAATGTGATATGTATATATTATGGAATACTATGCAGTCATAAAAAGGAATAAGATCATGTCCTTTTCAGGGACAAGGATGAAGCTGGAAGCTGTTATCTCAGCAAATTAACACAGGAACAGAAAACCAAATACTATATGTTTTCACTTCTAAGTGGAGCTGAATGATGAGAACACATGAACACATGGCGGGGGGAGCAACACGCACTGGGGCCTGTTGAGGTTGGTGGGAGGTAGAGCATCAGGAATAATAGCTAATGCATGCTGGGCTTAATACCTAGACGATGGGTTGATTTGTGCAGCAAACCACCATTGCGTGTGTTTATCTATGTAACAAACCTGCACATCCTACACATGTACCTGGAAACTTAAAAGTTGAAGAAAATAATTAACTTATAAATTCTTTAATAGAAAAAAAAATCTCAAGGTTACACATGCGCACACACACATGCATGCACACACACACACGTGCACACACACGTGTGAATTGACCAGAAAAAAACCATGACAGTATAGGGTAAGGGAGCAAACCAGACCACAGACTATTATGATTGAAATTTTGTTAAACATAAGTCATCGTCAGTATATATGTATAGCCAAATTCCTGGAAAGATGCATAAAGAAATGCTGGCCTGGTTTTTCTCTAGTAGTATGGATAATTTGTTTTCCTTTGAGTTCATCTGTGTTTTCCAGTTTTCTACAATAAACTTGGTTTATTTACTTGTGCATTAAAAATAGAAGGAAAAAGAAAAAAGAAAAGAAAGGAAGGAAGGAAAACTTGGTTTACTTGTGCATTAAAAATAGGAAAAAAGAAAGGAAGGAAGAAAGAGAAAAAGGAAGGAAAGAATAAAGAAAGGAAGGAAGAAAACTTGGTTTACTCATTCATTAAAAATAGAAGGACAAACAAAGAGCAAGAGAAAGGAAGGAAAGAATGAAGAAAGGGAGAAAGAAAGGAAGGAGGAAAGAAAGAAGAAAGAAGGAAGAAAGTAAGGAAGGAAGGATGGAGGGAGAAAGGAACAAAGGAAGGGCAGAAAGAAAGGGATGGAGGAAGAAAGAAAAGGAAGGAAGAGAAGAAAAAAGGAAGGAAGAGTTGAAGGAAAGGGAGGAAAGAAGTGGGGGAAGGAAAGGAGGAAGGAAAAGTGGCAGGGAGGAGAATGACCTTGAGTTAACCCAGAAGAGATGAAATGTGAAGACCTACAGAAGTGCCCAGCACAGTGAGCATCTGACAGATCTTAGTTCCCCCTCCCCTGCTTTGCCGGGCGGTTGGGGTGAGAGCTGCCATTTTCTCCTTCCCAGGCTTTGTGACTGCAGAGGTGTGTTCTGGCCCTCAAGTGGCTTTTTTTTTTTTTTTTTTTTTTTTTTTTTTTAAGACAGGGTTTCACCGTGTTGATCAGGCTGGTCTTGAACTCCGGACCTCAGGTGATCCTCCCGCCTTGGCCTCCAAAGTGCTTGGATTACAGGCGTGAGCCACCACGCCCAGCCTTCAAGCCGCTTTTTGAGGACAGCTGTGGCTGTCGTAAAGCTGCAAGACCGTTCAGCCGCTGGGTGGACAGGAGATCAGAACTCAGTTTGGCCTGGCTAAGCAGGTTATACTTTTATTAGACATAAACCTAGAAAAAAAGCCTCAACCTGGGGAAAGATTTCTATTTAGAGCCAGGAAACAGAAACTAGGCCACTTCTAAGATCAGTGACCTACATTTTCTGCTATAGAAATTTGAGATGAAATAGCAGTTGTTTCCGTGCATGCGGGCGCTGAAACCCCATCAAAGGGCGGGGAGACAAGAAGGGGAGGAAGAAAAGGAGGGAGGCAGGGAATTTTAAAGAGCCGCCGTATTTGAAATCTTTTAAAACCAAGCCAACAATGTTTAATAATGGAAGAAAAATGAGTATCCCAACTGTGTATTTGTTTTCCTGGAAGAGCAATGTTTGCTAACTGGTAGCTCCTTCAGCAGGTAAAAAATCCATTTCATTCTGAGGCCTGTTAAAAAATGACATCTCCCCCAGGCCCCTGCCAGCCGCCCACAAAGACAAATCTTGGTGTCTCACGCTGGCTGCCAGCCGTCCGCTTTTTGTTAAAGACTTCTGAGAAACTGTTTGCTTGATCTCATTGATCTGGGCTCTTTAGACTGGACCCTGTGGAGCCTCTAAGGTTAATGGGCTCTTGGGGCCTGAATTTCCATGAATCTTGGTGGTTGGGGGAGTGGTTGTCTAGAAAAAGAAAAACAAAATGACAATAATGTACAGTGCTTTCTTATAATCCATTGCTGCCACACTGTGGGGTCAGATGGGTCAGGGCCAACATTTAGGTTGTGATAACCAGATAGAAAGCTCCCAGGCCTGTGGTGGTTTCATTCTTCTTCAATGCATACTGGGATTCTCTGTGATGTTTATGATGTGAATGCAAAGAGATCATTGCATCCATATCTGTGGTAGAATTTCTAATATTCCCCAATATCTAGCTCTCCTCTAATTCTGGTTCACCGAGCATTGCAATTTCCCATGTCAGTGGTTCTTGTCATTGTATGTGGCAGAAGTAATTTGATAGGCATAGCATTAAACTCTGATGCTGGATTGCTTAGCCCCCACTTTTCAGCATACCTAACAGCCTTATGGAAGAAGCCAAAATAATGGGAAGGTACAGCCCTTGTCCTGTGGGTCTCAGAGTGAGGACGATGTGGAACCAACTCTCCCCATCCCCAACCCTGCTTGGGTAGGGAGCATTAGTGAGAAACCGTCCTTTGTTGTTTTAAGTCACTGAGCTATGGAGGTGGCTTGGAAGCCTTGTCCTGACGCATGCAGTATCACATTAACTCATTTTTGGAAGCAGTTACTGGCTTTGCCAATGAACTAAAAAACCAAAGCCAAAACAAAGAAACAAATGAATGCCTCAAGTGTACTGTGGTAGTTGCTGGAGGCATAGTAGGGATATAACATTCCCTGTCTCTGGGGTCATATGGCCTCCTCTTTTCTGTGTGTATCTCAAATCTTTCCTTGCCTTTCTCTTAAAAGAACACTTGCCATTGAATTTAGGACCCACCGGGACAATCCGGGATGATCTTGCCTCTAGGTCCTTAGCTTAATTACATCTGCAAAAACCCTTTTCCTAAATAAGGTCATATTCACAGGTTCGCAGTGGACATATCTTCCAGGGGTCACTGTTGAATCCACTACATGAAAACTTTCCCATTGCTAGCTACTAGGCCAGGCAGTTTAACTTTTCACCTCACTTATTCTCCCATTAAATCTCTAAAGTGGATATTACCGTGCTCATTTTAAAGACGGTGAAACTAAGTTTCAGAAAAGTGAAAAAACATGTCCTCGGTTACCCAAGGGTGGGAGCCAGTAGTTACACCCAGGTCTTACTCCTAAACTGGGGGATTTCATATATCAATCCATCTCTCCAAATGGATGTCATCTTCTTCAAATCACTGTTGCTTAAAAGATGGCTGGAACTCCTCTGCTTTAGAACCACTTGACACGCCATGCAGGAAAAGCCTGCCTGCTTGCATTATTACCATTACAGTTTGAATGTATTTGGTTTTAGGCAGCTTTATTTTCATGTGATGTAGCTCACAGATTAAATTCTGCTTACAGTGAACAGGCCACAGCATTTGATGAACCACAGCCCATGGCTTTCTCAGAGCACTAATTATTCAAAAGCCTTTAACCTGTTGAAACCCAGCCAAAGGCTTTGATACCCAATGGAGAAGCCTAGGTGGAGATAAAACAATGTGAAATGTCCCAGTGCAAGGTGGGTGGTCCCCTGGTGTGACCTTTCTACTATGTTCCATGATGTCTGGAATGCATCTAGATGTGGCCTGTTGGCCAAACGTACATGAGTGGGGTCTGCGTGTGTGTGTGTGTGCACGCATGCACACACAATACGTCTTTCCTTTCTCCATGAACCCAGTCTGAGTCATCGTTCACTACTGACTCCATCCCCAACAGCCACCTCCTGTCTCCTTTGCTGGAAATGCCTCCTCCCCTTTCTTTGCTAGAGGACACATGACATCTAGATTTGCAAAGTCAACTCTACTGGTGGGGAAACAATTGCTGACCTGGAGATTCAGAAGAGAATGATGAAAAACAGCTGTGATTTAACCAGCTGTGCCTGGCACGTCATGCGTCTAGCCTCAATGCAAGATCATCAATGCCTTTATCTGAATTTTGTGCTACCTATTCCAACAGCATATCATCTGATAACAGGAATTATAACAAAGTAACATTCGTTGAGTGTGTAATATACACTAGAAACTCTTCATAGATGATTACATTTAATTTTCACAACAGTGCTATAAGGTATTATTATTTCTGTTTTACAGATGAGAAAACCAAGGCGCAGAGAGGTTACATAATGTAGCTAAGGGCACGTAGTGTAACAGAAGCAGGGTGTGAACTCAGAGCTATGTGCTTAACCCCTACACTAGGCTGGCTCTCATTGAATGACCACCTTGAAGCTGTCCTCATAGAGTTAGTAAGATTTCTGGATGGAAATATAATTAAGTTCGAATCAGGCTGCACTTTGACCCACTTGCTTGTAACTAGATACTCACCATTTGCTTCCCTGCTGTTCCCATAGGTAGGATTTCTGAGATTAGAATCATAAAACTTTTGTTTCAGGTAGATAGGATTTCTGATCTTGTATTCATAAGGTTTTTCCTTAAGAAATGCTTAAGATGTGTTTTGAGATCCAGAATCCCAGTGAAATAGCTGAAACCAACTAGTCTGAAGACCCCACAGAGGAGTGGAATCAGCATGAGAAGAGAGCTTCTTCATCTCCCTGCCCCATGACTTCATCCTGTACTTTTCAACCAGTCAGTTTGTGGACCTATCTCCACACTTCCGCCCACTCCAAAACTTTTAAAAACCCTAGCCCCAAGCTCCACAGGGAGACAGATTGGAGGGTTCCTCCCAGCTCCTCATTCGGAGGCCCTGCGGTTAAAGCTCTTTCTCTGCTGCAACCTGGTGTCTGGCCATGGTATTGCCATGGTATTTGCTTGCCATGCATATTGGGCAACAGACCTATTATGGTTACAGTCTGGGAATCCTTCTCCCCCACTTCCCCTTGTCATTTTGTGTTACTCTGCCCTCCTCTAACCCTTTTTATATCCCTGCTTGTATTAGTCCATGTTCACACTGTTATAAAGAACTATCTGAGCCTGGGTTATTTATAAAGAAAAGAGGTTTGACTAACAGTTCTGCATGGCTGGGGACGCCTCAGGAAACTTACAGTCATCATGGTGAAAGGTAAAGGGGAAGCAAGGCAGGTCTTACATGATGGCAGGAGAGAGAGGTGTGGAGGGGAAGTGCCACACTTTTAAACCATCACATCTTGTGAAAACTTACTATCATGAGAACAGCATGGGAGAAACTGCCCTCATGATTCAATCACCTCCCACCATGTCCCCCCTTGACATATAGGGATTGCAATTTGAGATGAGATTTGGGCGGGGACACAGAGCTAAACCGTATCACTGCTCTAGCCAAGGGACGTGCCAGGTGCCCAAGGAGACCTTCATTCAGTGTTCAGTCTGCCAAACCATTTTTCTGCTAATATTGACCACCTTCTCTGTAAATGAGTGAGGGAACAGAAAGCCTTATCCTACTACCTGTTTTGTCAACTTTTCTTGAAATGGATAAGGTATTTCCACTGGGAAAGTAACCTCAGCTCTTAGACCTTTGGGCACAAAATAGATGTTTTCTCACAGGAAGGAGGACATCAAATTTATTATTTGAGAGGAAGGAATGCTTGGAATCTCTTCCTTCTTTTGAGGCACCGGATTAAGAAGGAGCCTTCATCTCTGATCCACTAGTTATGCCTGCAGAGGGCTTGTTATGCCTGCAGATAAAGGGTAGGGCGTGTGCTATGTGTTTGCCATTCTTGCCATGGCAAATAAAGAGACATTAAACTCAACAGAGAAAGTGACTTTATTTCTAGATTGAGTGGCAGTGGAGGGTTCTACCTTTAAGTTAACTTTGCTTTGGGTATCACCCCATGGGTGAAAAAGAAAAGGTATGATATAAATGGCAAGGAAGAAGCACCTGTGTGAGGTGGTTTTCCAAATCTCTAGGCATCTTACTTACAGGGTTAAATTGGTGGAGAAGCCCTGTTCCCATAGGTTAAGAGTAAATTTTAAATTAGTCCAAATTAAATGGCCACAGATTTATGATCAAATGGTTTTCATTCAATGAGATTTTACTATCAAGCAGCTATATCTATGAGTGATAACATACGGTGTTTGGTTTTCTGTTCTTGTCTCAGTTTGCTGAGAATGATGGTTTCCAGATTCATCCATGACCCTATGAAGGACACGAACTCATCATTTCTGGCTGCATAGTATTCCATGGTGTATATGTGCCACATTTTCTTTATCCAGTCTATCAATGATGGACATTTGGGTTGGTTCCAGGTCTTTGCTATTGTAAACAGTGCTGCAATGAACATACGTGTGCATGTGTCTTTATAATAGAACAATTTATAATTCTTTGGGTATATACCCAGTAATGGAATTGCTGGGTCAAATGGTATTTCTATTTCTAGGTCCTTGAGGAAGCACCACACTGTCTTCCACAGTGGTTGAACTAATTTATACTCCCACCAACAGTGTAAAAATGTTTCTGTTTCTCCATATCCTCTCCAGCATCTGTTGTCTCCAGATTTTTTAATGTTCACCATTCTAACTGGTTTGAGGTGGTATCTCAATGTGGTTTTGATTTGCATTTCTCTAATAATCAGTGATGATGAGCATTTTTTCATATGCTTGTTGGCCTCATATATGTCTTCTTTTGAAAAGTGTCTGTTCATATCCTTCTCCCACTTTTGAATAGGTTTGTTTGTTTTTTTCTTGTAAATCTGTTTTAGTTCTTTGTAGATTCTGGTATTAGCCCTTTGTCAGATGGGTAGATTGCAAACATTTTTTCCCATTCTGTTGGTTGCCAGTTCATTCTAATGATTGTTTCTTTTGCTGTGCAGAAGCTGTGGAGTTTAATTAGGTCCCATTTGTCTATTTTGGCTTTTGTTGCCAATGCTTTTGGTGTTTTAGTCATGAAGTCCTTGCCTATGCCTATGTCCTGAATGGTTTGCCTAGGTTTTCTTCTAGGGTTTTTATGATGTGAGGTCTTATGTTTAAGTCTTTAATCCACCTGGAGTTAATTTTAGTGTAAGGTGTCAGGAAGGGGTCCAGTTTCTGTTTTCTGCACACTGCTAGCCAGTTTTCCCAACACCATTTATTAAACAGAGAATCCTTTCCCCATTGCTTTGCAGCCATAAAAAATGATGAGTTCGTGTCCTTTGTAGGGACATGGATGAATCTGGAAACAATAATTCTCAGCAAACTAACACAAGAACAGAAAATCAAACACTGCATGTTCTCACTCATAGGCAGGTGTTCAATAATGAGAACACATGGACACAGGGAGGGAAGAATCACACACTGGGGTCTGTTGGGGGGTGCCAAGGGAAGGACAGTGTGGGGGTGGGAGATCGGGGAGGGATAAGATGGGGAGAAATGCCAGATGTAGGTGACGGGGGGATGGAGGCTGGGAACCACATTGCCATGTGTATACCTATGCAACAATCCTGCATGATCTGCACATGTACCCTAGAACCTAAAGTACAATAATAAATAAATAAATAAATAAAAAGTATGGATATATGTTTGTATGTATATGTGTATTTATATTTTTAAATGAGCTGCACTGAGTCAATCTGAGCTTGGGCATTACTGTTGAGTTATAAAAGAGCTAAGTTGTTTGAGGGTAAAGATGACCACTTTGACTATCTCATATCTGTGTAATAAATATCTTCCTTTAAAAACTCAGAGACTTTAGGTGAACACAGGCAGTACAAATATCCTTTCTGAAACCAACACAGTATGAGAGTTAAAATAATAAAATATAGAATTCAAAGAGAAAACATGTCTTCTGAAACACAAATGCCAGTTGTATGAAAATGACTGTGGCAGAAACATAGATAATTTCAATTGTATAGGAAGGAACAGTATCATGGTATGTATCATAGAGAACATAGAAAAAATACAAAAGCATTCCAGTTTCTGGAAGAGTTTAGTATTTAGTGAAAATATGACAGCTAGTATATGCCACATAGAAATACACACACATATTGGTAGTTATTTGACATAGCCTTGACCCTCATGAGAACATACATAGAGTTGCCTATAGATACTGATATTCAACATGTTAGGCATGCCGAGCTTGTCAAAGGATGGCAGACAGTCACAGGAAAATTGACGCAGACAAAACATCACTCTGGTTGGACTTCCCCAGGGAGTGTTTTTGCCATCTGTTTAAAAATGAATGAGCCTTTTTATTTTCTAGCTTTGGTGTTGTTGTTAAGAAAATTAGGAAGTAAAGGTTTAATAACAAACATTTTCTATCATTTACTAGTGACATTTGTTCTCTGAAAAACCTCAATATATGGAAATACACACCCACATATATATATATATACAATGTATGTGTATTATATACATACATGTGTGTTTATTAATATGCATGTTTGCTTGAATATATTTATATATCAAGCTAAACTCTTGTAGATAGAAAACACAAATATTTTCAGTCCAGAGGATGACTAAATGAACATACCATGGGCTTTGACATCTTCATGTTCTTGCATTGTTTTACAGTTACTTCCATTGCTTATAATCACAGTGTTTGATGTTTTCAATGTTCTTCTATAACATGGTTCAACCGACCCTTTCTACATTCTTGTCATCTGGATCTGATCTCCATGTATGCAAGGTATTCACCCACATGGCCCTCCATCTGTACAAAATTGTTAAGGGGTCTTAAAGATGATTTACTTAAAATTCTAAGCATTTAAATACACCAGCAAGAAGGACTAATTTAAAAGTAGAATTCGATTTCTTTAGAAATGCCCTATATGAGTTAGCTGTCATTGTTAGCGGTTTTTATTAGCTATTGCAAAAATATATATAATTGCATTTTGACAAGTAATTTTTTAAGAGTCTCTAAAAATGACTTCTGAATCAGAACAATGTCCACTTGGGTGGGTGGACAAGTGGATTTCTGAGAGTCTGGCATGATGTTGGATGGAGGCCTGTACTGGCACTGTTGTCTTATAGAATTCAGCTCTTCAGCTAGAATGTTGGCTAGGGAAAACAACTTCCAATCAGCACCCTAAAAAGCTTCTTTGCATCAACTCATGAGTATTTAAGTTGAACAAACATTTTGAATGTAAGTATTCACTGAGGATTTAGATAACCCTTTAGGCATTAAGAAACAGTTGAATTAATAGAATAGGGTTAAAGTAGACACAGATGGAGGCAGATTGTCATACTCGGGGATAGGAGGTTGTCTGCTAAACTTTAATTATAATTACATTTTAAAACTTTAATGCCACAAGATTAGCTTGATATGTATTTTTCTTGTATCTTTCTTTTAGACACCATTGAAAACATGAATCAGGAAAATACAATCCCACGGAAACAAACTTTCTGTTGACTAATGAATTGACTTTCCTAAGTCAATCAAATTGCAAAATAAGCCTACCATAGTTATTAAGTAGTTGAATAGTGAAAGTAACCCAGGACTTTTATTCTTGTTTTCAAAATGGCCTTTATACAAAATGATTCACCATAGTTCATAAGAGCTAACTTGGAAAAGTTAGCTAAAAACACAAATTAAGATACTAACCAAAAGAAAGAAGCACAGAGAGTATTCTCTTAAACAATGAAACATGGCTTCTCCATGACATTTCAGTGACTTAAAATACTGATGTGATTTGGATATCTTAGCAATTATAAAATACTTTCACATGTCATTTGTTTTCATTTTATTTTTATTAACACTTTAAATTTAGTGTAGTAAGGTTTGTCACATAAAACAGCAGACTTCTACATCTTTTTTAGTTGCTTATTCTGGTATTGACTTTCTTTAAAGAATATGTTTTAGCTGCCATTTCTTTTCAGTTTTAGACTTCATCATCTTTCCAGTAAGGAACAGTGAATCTACCCTTCTGTGACGTTTGATATTGAGTGTCAATTTTACTGGATTGAAGGATACAATGTATTGTTCCTGGGTGTGTCTGTGAGAGTGCTGCCAAAGGAGATTAACATTTGAGTCAGTGAACTGAAAGAGGTAGACCACCTTCAATCTGGGAGGGCACCATCTAATCAGCTGCCAGCATGGCTAGGAAAAACAGGCAGAGAAACATGAAAGGACTAGACTGGCTGAGTCTTCTGGCCTCCATCTTTCTCCCATGCTGGATGTTTCCTGCACCTAAAAAATGGACTTCAAATACTTCAGCTTTTGGACTGTTGGACCTACAGCAGTCACTTGTCAGGGGCTCTCTGGCTTTTGGCCACAGATTGAAGGCTGCACTGTCAGCTTCCCTACTTTTGAGGTTCTGGAACTTGGACTGGCTTTCTTGCTTCTCACTTTGCAGATGGCCTACTGTGGGACTCAACCTTGTGATCAAGTGAGTCAATATTCTTTAATAACCCCTCTTTCATATATACATCTATCCTTAGTCCTGTCCCTCTAGAGAACCCTGACTTATACACCTTCTTTTACCTGTGCTTTCTTATTTACCTATCCCACACATGCACCTCTCTCCTCTCCATCCTCCTGTTCTCTATTTGCAGTATGTATCAATCTATCTTTTTGTCTATTCATCTATGTATCTATCTATCTCCTTTCCTCCCTCCTCTCTCTCCTCTCTATATATGTATATACTTTTAAATACATATAATATTTAAATTTTCTTTGTGTGGTGAACAAAAATGTCTTTTTAATTTTTTTTTTAAATTATACTTTAAGTTCTGGGATACATGTGCAGAACGTGCAAGTTTGTTACATAGGTATACATGTGCCAGGGTGGTTTGCTGCACCCATCAACCTATCATCTATATTAGGTATTTCTCCTAATGCTATCCCTCCCCACAATAGGCCCCAGCATGTGATCTTCCTCTCCCTGTGTCCATGCATTCTCCTTGTTCAACTCCCACTTAGAGTGGGAACATGCGGTGTTTGGTTTTCTGTTCCTGTGTTAGTGTGCTGAGAATAATAGTTTCCAGCTTCATCCATGTGCCTGCAAAGGACATGAACTCATCTTTTTTATGGCTGCATAGTATTCCATGGCGTATATGTGCCATATTTTCTTTATCCAGTCTATCACTGATGGGCATTTGTGTTGGTTCCAAGTCTTTGCTATTGTGAATAGTGCTGCAATAAACATACATGTACATGTGTCTTTGTAACAGAATGATTTATAATCCTTTGGGTATATACCCAAATGGGATTTCTGGGTCAAATGGTATTTCTGGAGCTACATTCTTGAGGAATTGCCACATTTTCTTCTGCACAGCCAAAGAAACTATCATCAGAGTGAACAGGCAACCTACAGAATGGAAGAAAATATTTGCAATCTATCCATCTGACAAAGGGCTAATATCCAGAATCTACAAGGAACTTAAACAAATTTACAAGAAAAAAACAACCCCACCAAAAAGTAGGTGAAGGATATGAACAGACATGTCTCAAAAGAAGACATTTATGTGGCCAACAAATGAAAACAAGCTCATCATCACTGGTCATTAGAGAAATGCAAATCAAAACCACAATGAGATACTATCTCATGCCAATTAGAATGGCGATCATTAAAAAGTGAGGAAACAACAGATGCTGGAGAGGATGTGGGAAAATAGGAACACTTTTACACTATTGGTGGGAGTGTAAATTAATTCAACCATTGTGGAATATTTATATTTTATTAATGATTACTGTAATTATGTAAACTCCATTTAGAGCTGAGATATGTAGTATCCTATGGTTGTATTTCCTTCCCTGAATAACTTATATTGGCTGGAATTAATAATCAACTCATTTAATTCATTGGCTTAGTATTATTACATTTCCTGGGAACAAGGAAATGTTCCTTGCTTGTTCAGTCCTATACTCCTACCATCTGGTGTGGTCTTTAGCCCAGATGGTTGACTCAGTAAATATTTATTACATGGAATGAAATGAGAATGTAGTATTATAATTCCTTGAAGCTAGATTATTTCAAAAGTCTCTATTTTAGAGAAAAATCTTTTATTTTTATTTACGTGACTAAAAGACCATTTGTGTGGTAGTCTTCATAATACATTGCAGTACAGCTAAATTTAAGTCCTCACCCTTTTAAATGACAGAAAATATTTCCAACCTTTGAAAGGGAATTTTGGCCTCTTCAAAACATTTCATTTTGTATAATTAGAGGACCTTGATAATATGAGTTTAGGGCAAAGGATTCAAATGAAAGGAGAAAAGTTCCCTTTTCCTCCTTGCAAGGAGTGTTGTGGGGGTGTGGCTCACTTCAGTGCTCCGCTGCCCAGACCTCTAGGGGAGCATACAGACAGATTGGAGCTGTGGGGCTCCAACCTCATGGTGGTGTCTAGGGATGAATGTGTATAGCTGAAGCCCTGGTGGGCGTGTGTTACAGGGTGCTCTTTTAGTTTTGCCATCTATAGGCGGCTTGTATTAACCAGCTCAATTAGACCCTGTACCTTGTCTCAAGGACAGAGAGCTTTCTGTATCCCGGATTTTGCCTTGGTGTACTGGAAGAATCCGATCATACATGGGCATGGAAAATGAGTGAAAGGTTTTATTGAGTGGAAGTAGCTCTCAGCAGATGGGAGAGCCAGAAGGGAGATGGTTTTCCCCAGGAGTCAGGCCACTCAGTGGCCGGGTCTCTCCTCCAGTTGCTCCAGCCACACTGTGTTGTTCTGCTGGTCAGCTTCAGTGCCTGCCGGTGCGTTCTTCTCAACGTGTCTGCCTGCTAGGGTCTCGGGGCACAGGATGGGGGTGTGGCAGATCAGGGTGGTCTTGGGAAATGCAACATTTGGGCAGGAAACCAAAAATGCCTGGCCTCACCTAGGTCCATAGGAGTGAAGGTTACCACACCCTTCCCCACTTCTCTATCATTTAAAGGGACCATGCTCTTCTCTTCCCAGCACTTCCTTATCACAAGCAATATTTAGATACCTCTCCTTTTACTTACTCTAAATAGCTAAAAATGCATTTATTTGCAGGTGACTTTAGGCAAATTATCCTTTCTGTTTTTCAGTTTACTCATATATAAAATGGGAATATTAGTAGTATCTATTTCAAACGGTTGTTGTGAAGATTAAGAGTTATACTACATACAAAGTGCTTATGGCCGGGCGGGGTGGTTCCCACCTATAATCCCCACACTTTGGGAGGCCTAGGCGGCACATCACCTGTGGTCAGGAGTTCAAGACCAGCCTGACCAACACGGAGAAACCCCATCTCTGCTAAAAATGTAAAATTAGCTGCGTGTGTGGCGCATGCCTGTAATCCGAGCTACTCTGGAGTAGCTTAAACCCGGGAGGTGGAAACTGCGGTGAGCCGAGATTGCGCCATTGCACTCCAGTCTGAGCAACAAGAGTGAAACTCTGTCTCAAAAACAGTGCTTATAATTGTACCTGAAATGATATATTGCTGGATAATGACATACCACAGAGATACAATGAGCCATCAGGCATATATTCTATATGGGAAGCTTGAGGAAATACATGTAATTGTAGTAAACAATAAATTATGTCATGTGGAAAAAACAACCATGTTTACTTGAGATGATAAGACAGCAATATTTAAGGGGAAAGTTTTCTACATTGGAGAGAATTCCAGTTGCCTACCCAGCATTGATTTTCTCACTTTCCAACCTTTTTTTTTTTTTAGCAGAATGTAGTTACATTCAGGTATCAGCTCTCCACAAAGACATCTGCTTCATGAAAAGATGATTCTATCACCAGTTGTAGGTAATAAACTCCAATTTGGCTAAGCAAATCATGATAATTCCACTTCTCTCATCAGTGATTGGTTTAGAAATGGGCATATGACCCCCATCTGGCCAATAACATGTGAGAGTTGGTCTTATGGAAACCTTTAGGGAAGGTTTCTCACTATCAAGAAAGAGCCAGGAAAATAGATGGTTTCTCTTTGTGGTCTTGATGATGTTACATCTGAATGTGATGCCTGGAACCTCTGAAGCCATCTGTCTACCAGAGAGGGTGTCAATCTGAGAGAGCAAAACCAACCCTCTTACCATGGCAGTGCCAAGTGATGGCATGAACTTGGGTTCTTAACAGTCTGGCTGCACTGTGGAGTGCTCTAGGCTTACCCAACTCCTGGACTTCTTTTTGTATGAAGTAATACATTTATTTCTTAAGTCAGTTTGAGTTAGTATTTTCTATTACATGCTGTTCCAAAGCATCCAAGCTGATAGAATATTCTTTTAAAATAGACAATAAGAAATAAGTTATTATTTAGTTAAACATATACTGTTCTCCTTTAAGAAAACCCATATCATGGAGAAAGGGCGATACAGTAACATTCCCTCTTTTCTTCTATAAGGTATCAAAATCCTAAGATTAAATTTTTTAAACGTCATTCCTCAATTATTTTTGTTGCTAAGTCCTATACAATCTAAAAACATTCCTGTGGCAGTTTTCCAAAGCCATGTTGTATAGCAAAAGTTTCCATTTAAAATACAAACTTCTTCCCCAAAGCGGACACACTAAATTTAAGGAAGGCTGGCTGTTTAAAGTGCAAGACTACAACATTTTGGGAACTATAATTGGTCAAAATTAACAAAAAGATGCAAAAATAACCTTAACAAGTGTTAATACTTATAAGTAGGAAGAAAGTCCAAATTGATTTCACCAACTAAGAAACATTAGCCAGGAAAAACACAGTATCAAAATAGATACCACAAATCAACATCCAACTCCTGTTTTTGAAAGAGGAAAGCAGAGCAGAAAGTAAAGGTAATTCTGAAAATCTTCTCCTCCGATTTAGAATTTTTTCTCTAATGGAACATGATGTGCTACTAGAATGTAAGCTCCTCAGGGCAGAGATTTTTGTCTGCGTTGTTAACCTTCATCTCTCAGCATTTACAATAATGTTCAATGAATGTTCATTGAATTCATAAATACACACACTATGATCTTGGCAGAATTAGGCCCCTACAGAGGGGTGTGAACAAGTTCAAACAAACAGATGCAGTTTTTTCTACATATCACTCATTGAGTACAAAGACAGAAGTGTTGAAATTGTCTTAAAGTATACATTGGTACTTTCTACTTGTCTAGTTCTTATAACACAATCCTAAGGTATTAAATTGCTTTGCAAGTAACTTAATAAAGTGCACTATTCTTCATATATCATTTTAAACTTTTCTCCTAGTTAATACACATTCCTCATGATATTCATCTTCACACCAACTACCAAAAGTAGCTTGGAAATTAACTCTCCTATTTTTGAATACAGAAAATTAAGCAAAATAATTTAGCAATGAATATTAACTAATGAACAGTTAGCTGTTGAGTATCTATGGCAAACAAAATATCACACAAAGAGCCCTGGCATGCATGTTAGAGTTGTTTGTCAGCAACAAAGCTGGATCAGAATTTGAAGTCATCAAGTATTCACCTTTTTTTTTTTTTTTGACTACATGTTATTTCAAAGAGATTTCACATCAGCTACCAACTACATTCAGCTGATAGCAGCTACTTGATGTGCTGTGTTGAGAAGGATTAAGAACCTACATGGCTTCTCAGGGAAGAATATTTTGACTGATGATCAGTGTCTTCCAAGGACTGAGTGGGAGCAGAACGCATGCTGTATATTTGGCAGCATTTTATAGTCAAAAACAAAATGTTGCCTTCATAAAAACTAAATCTAACCCCAGGGAAAACCAAGGCAGAAAACAGAGGATCAGATCCCTGGATTCTTATGAAATAAGTGTAAAAGAACATCCAAATAAATTAGCAGTTTAAAAAAGCCAACCAGAAATGACAGTTATGTTATCATCCAATATTGCATGTCAGTTGTCTGATAATCACTGTACTAGGCACTGAGAGAAAAGAAAAGATAAAGAGATAGATAGCCCTTACCCTTGAGTTCAAAATTTATAGTGGGTACAGGGCCAACATGTAAAAGATGAATATAGAAACATGGACAACAGAGAACATGGGTGACCATAGACACTAAGGCAAGGCATTGGTCACTCAAAACTTGTATCTTAAATGTTTAGTTTGTCAATTGTGGGAGGAGAAAAGAGCATTCCAGGTATAAGGAATAATATGCTACACACAAAGTCATGAAAAGGTTTGGCCTGTCCAGGAAATATTGGCATGGCAGAAGCATCAGGGGTGTGTGTGTGTGTTTGTGTGTGTGTGTGTCTGTCTGTCTATGCATATGCACTGCAACATGGGAGACAAGAGAGGCAGAAGGTGAAGCTGTGATGACAGGTAAGGACCAGATTGTGAAGGGATTTACTGCTGAGTAAAGAATTTGAGTGTTATTCTGAAGACAGACTAACATGGGGAGCCAGCAGGGATTATTAGGTAGTGGAACAGACCAATAACTTTCAGGACACATGGGAAATAAACAGATGGAAGAGAGGAGAAACCAGAGTCTGGGAGATCCATCCATACTGATGATGAGGAGCCTAGAACTAAGATGGAGACAAGAAGGATGGTTTAGAGGCCACAATGGAAAGATGACGCTTTTTTTTTTTAAATTTTATTTTTTATTGCATTTTAGGTTTTGGGGTACATGTGAAGAACATACAATATTGTTGCATAGGTACACACATGGCAGTGTAATTTGTTGCCTTCCTCCCCTTCACCTATATCTAGCATTTCTCCCCATGCTATTCCCCCTAACTCCCCACCCCACACTGTCCCTCCCCTATTTC
>CAUYQU010013597.1:0-11185 GCA_963574635.1 Cheracebus regulus | reverse complement strand
AGGAGGCGGAGGTTGCAGTGAGCCAAGATCGTGCCACTACACTCAAGCCTGGGTATCTCAAAAAAAAAAAAAAAAAAAGGGGTTAACTTGGAAAATATACATATAAAATACTAGATAGCTAAAGGAAGTCTATGATTTTTCCTTTTTCAATGACTGCATATTGTTTGTTTTGTTGTTGTATTTTTTTTTTTTTTTTGAGACAGAGTCTCACTCTGTCACCCAGGCTAGAGTGCAGTGGCAAGATCTTGGCTCACTGCAGCCTCCACCTCCTTGGTTCAAGCAATTCTCCTGCCTCAGCCTCCCGAGTAGCTGGGATTACTGGTGCATGCCACCACACCTGACTGAGTTTTGTATTTTTAGTAGAAACAAGGTTTCACTGTGTTGGCCAGGCTGGTTTCAAACTCCTGTGATTGACCTCAGATGATCTACCTGCCTCAACCTCCCAAAGTGCTCGGATTACAGGCACGAGTCACTGTGCCCGAACAGTGACTGCACATCTTGGATACCACAGGTTTCACACATTATTCTTCACTCTTTCCATCATCTATAGCCATGTTCAACATCATGAACTAAGAAGAAATCCAAATCTAAGGTACTAAAATTAATCTAGTTGTCAGTACCAAATTGACCCTCATTGGCCTAACTTTGAGGGAAAAAAAAAAAAAAACCTTCAACAAAATAAAAGAGTGAAATAGAACCTAACAGAAGCCAATGAGGTAGCCTGGAAAGGTGTCTGTTATAAGCTGCCCCTAAGATGGCTCCATGATTCCTGCCTCCTAGTATTCATGCCCTTGTATAATCTCCTCCCCTTGAATGTGAACTGGACCTACTGATTCACCTCTGACTAATAAATATGACAACTGACACATACTGCTCTCATTTCTGAGATTAGGTTACAGAAGACTGTGGCTTCCTTCTTTGGCTGTTCTGTCTTGTTCTCTTGCTCACTTTCTCCAAAGGAAGCCAGCTGGCATGGTGTGAGCTGCTGTATGGAGGGGCATTTGTGCAAGGAACTGAAAATGGCCTCTGATCCACAGCCAGTGAGGAACCATGGCTCTCAGTCCAACAACTTCTGAGGAATCTAATTCTGCCAATAAACTATATGAATGGCTTGAGAATGAATCTTCCCCCACTTGAGATTTCAGATGAGTCCTCATCTCAGACAGCGGTGTGACTGCAACCTCATGAAAGACCTTGAGCCAGAGATACACAGCTGAATCACATCGAAATTCCTGATCCACAGAAAATGTGAGATACAATAAATGCATGCTGTTTCAAGCTGCTGCATTTTGAGATAATTTATGTAGAAATAAATAACATAGTATCTTAAATGTATCCTGGAACACAAAGCCAAAGAATATAAATGCAAAGCTCTGACTTTCTGAGATTGTATTTTAAAAATGTCTGGGCTAAATCCAATTATCATAAAGTAGATAGTCTTTTTAACTAAACCTCAAGACCATGCGTCAGGCTAGGCACGGTGGCTCATGCCTGTAATCCCAGCACTTTGGGAGGCTGAGGTGGGCAGATTGCCTGACTCCTGAAGTCAGGAGTTTGAGACTACCCTGGCCAACATGGTGAAACCCCGTCTCTACTAAAAATACAAAAATTAGCTGAGCATGGTGGCAGGCACTTGTAATCCTGGCTACTTGGAAGGCTGAGGCAGGAGAATCACATGAACCTGGGAGATGGAGGTTGCGGTGAGCCGAGATCTTGCCACTGCACTCCAGCCTGGGTGACAGAGTGAAACTCAGTCACAAAAACAAAAACAAAAAACAAAACCCATGTGTCAAAAAGCAGAATTGCTTGATAATACCAAAATACATCATGGAAGAAACTGTAAATACACACCTGTATCTGTGCTTTTCTCTACGTTTGCCATTGTCCTAACAGTTATATTCACCTTGTGACTAGGTCTGTTCAGCGGACTGTATGTGGAAGTAAATTGTTTTACTTAGACAATATAACTAGCCCAATTTTAGGTCAAATTCTTTGTGTGTTTTCATTTCCCCCAACTGGCCCTCGCCGGTGAGATTTTTCTTCCTCCACAGTGGTCTGGTTACACAGTCTAGAAGGGCTTACTTGCAGTCTGTGCCCATGGAAATCAGTGCTATTTACAGATCCCCTATATCTACCATCTAACTCTGATGATCAGTTTACTTAGTTTGAAAATTATATTTGTTATGGTTTGGCTCTGTGTCCCCACCCAAATCTCATGTTGAGTTGTAATCCTCAGTGTTACAGGAGGGGCTTAGTGGGAGTTGATTGGATCATGGGAACAGTTTCTAATGGCATAGCACCATCTCCCCAGTGCTGCTTGTATACAAGTATATGGTACCCACCACCCCTCCTCCTGGCCATGTGAAGACCTGCTTCCTTTCCCTTCACCTTCTGCCATGCTTTTAAGTTTCCTGAGGTCTCCCAGCCCTGGCTTCTGTGTAGCCTGTGGAACTGTGAGTCAATTAAACTTATTTTCTTCATAAATTACCCAGTCTCAGGTAGTTCTTTATAACAGTATGAGAACGGACTAATACAGGATTTTTGGTTGATTTTGTATGCCTTTTAGTTTTTCTTTTAGATACATTTTTTGATTCCTTCGGTTCCTTAGAAAATGACAAATTGCAGGGGTATGTGCTTTAATAAAGAACAACTTACTTCTTAGTCTTGATGATTGATATGGAAACAGCCCAGTTCATAAGGTGGGCCTTCTAGTTTCACATTCATTTTGTAAGCCACATCTATACCTGGGCATCTAGACATGGAATACTCAATGGAGCAGGCTGGGAAAATCCCCACGCTATCACATTTCTAACGCAACAATCTCCTGGTTCCGACTCACATTTAACCTTTAAAAGTACAGGGAAATGCCTGGATTCATTCATTCATATGTTAATAAATGAAATCAACATTTATTGAGTACTTAAAAATGTACCAAGCCTCATGTTAAGTGTCAGGACATAAAGATGGAGAAGACTTCATCTTAGTCTTCATAGACTATCTAGGCCATAGAGAAGACCAGTGCTGAAAATCATGACGAGTGCGAAGAGCATTGCGAAGGCGGTGTGGGGCAGTAGTGAAAATTTAAGGGGGTGAGAGAAGGAAATCTGAGTGGGGGATACTGTGATGGAGATGGTGTGGTGAGGGAGTGATGTTTGTTGAAAGTGGAGGATAAGCAGTAGTTAGATGGGTGAAGGTGGGCATGGAGAATGTTTACAACTGTGCAAACTGCAAACGTGAAGTCTCTGAGGTGAGGAAAAGCTGAATGCATTAGAGGATCTGAAATAAGACCAGGATGGCTGGAGGCAAGTGATCTTTCAGGGTCTAAGTTTGACAACAGCTTCTTATGGTCAGAGAAGCTTTGTAGAAAAGACACTCCCTGGCTAGAGAGTCCCAAATCCAACAGGAAAAATAAAAGAATATTTTCTTTCTGATTTTGACTGCTCTCTTTAAGACTGTCCATGCTCTGTGAAATGAATTTGATCAAATGCATTATTTTATTTCTTTTTTTTTTCAAGTTTCACTGATGGCTGAACATACTGTTTGGTTCAAGCTCTCCATTCCTGGCCATTCTATTTATTTGGGATCATCTGTAACATATTCACATGAAAGGGAAGTTGGGAGCTTAAATGCTTAAGCTTTAAACAATTGTAGAATAGATTCTGTGGTAGAGATGATGTTTAATTTTCACTGTGAATGTTAATCAAAGGAATCACTCAAAATTCTTGTAAAAAGTATCGTAAAGTCATGTATGTGTCTGCCCTTTGATCTTGGAAACTCTCTTTCTGAAACATGAGTCAAAATACAATCTTTTACTTAATTTCATCCCAGAGAAATATGAGAGCCACCAAAATGTTCTATTATTCCATCTGCACTATGTCATTGTTTGCCAGTAGCTTGAAAATCAATCAATTGGACCATTTTAGAAACAATTTCTTTGCAAAAGCAAACCATAGAATACACTAGAGTGTGACAATCAGTGGCTAGCAAAGCAACTGTGGCCTGAAAAAAGGAGGCTGCCAGGTACCATCCGCCACGTGCTAGGTGCCAAGAGAGATCTGTGGAATGACACTTCTTTCTTTGTGCTCAGCTACATGGCATGGCAGGACACCCTGTGCTGGCAGCTCATTTATCAGGAAGTAGCACCATTCACATCAATAATGTTTGAAATAAGAGCCTATTAAGCCTGATTGAAAATGAAGCATCAGGGGTGTTATGCAATTTGAGAAAGGGGAAACATCTTGAGTCCTGTCATCTTGGTGGGAGAGAGTATTGAAAACCTGGGGTAGAGTAAATGCAAGCTTTTGTAAACAAGAAGGAAGTCGTGGGACAATTTCTTAAGAGAGTAAATTTCATATAACTAGGGATATTTAACATACTAGTGATGTGCTTTGGATCTGTGTCCTCACCACATCTCAGGTTCAATTGTAACCCCAGTGTTGGTGGTAGGGCCTGGTGGAAGGTAGCTGGGTCATGGGAGTGGATCCTTCATAAATGATTTAGCACCATCCCTTTGGTGCTGTTCTCACAAGATCTGGTTGTTTAAAAGTGTGTGGCACCTCCCCTGTCACTTTCTTCCTCCTGCTCCTTCCATGTAAGATGAGCCTGCTTCCCCTTCACCTTCTGCCATGATTGTAAGTGTCCTGAGGCCTCCCCAGAAGTAGATGCTGCCATGCTTCCTGTACAACCTGCAGAACCATGAGTCAATCAACCCTCTTTTCTTTAGTAATTACCCCGTCTCAATTACTTTTTTTTTTTTTTTTTTTGAGATGGACTCTTGCTCCATCACAAGGCTGGAGTGCAGTGGCGTGATCTCAGCTCACTGCAACCTCCACCTCCCAGGTTCCAGTGATTCTCCTGCCTCAGCCTCCTGAGTAGCTGGGACTACAGGTGTGTGCCACCATGCCTGGCTAATTTTTGTATTTTTAGTAGAGATGGAGTTTCACCATGTTGGCCAGGATGGTCTTGATCTCCTGAAATCGTGATCATCCCACCTCGACCTCCTAAAGTGCTGGAATTACAGGCATGAACCACTGCACTGGACCTCAGGTATTTCTTTATAGCAGTGCAAGAACGGAATGTCACAGACACTGTGCCAAATGTTTACATTGTGTCAAAAAACTCATCACAGCCCTGTGAGATGGCATTATTGCCATTCTCATTTTACAATTGAAGCTTTATCAGTATGAGTTGAAGCAATGAATGAGCCCACCAACACAATGTCCAAGGATGGGGAAACTGAGGCTGGAGCTACTGACAAGAAGTGACCCTGGACTTAAGCCTCAGGCTTCTGATTCTCCACCTACTTTCTTTTTATGTAACCTCACATTTCCAGTTAACCAAAGAAAACACCAGGACTCAAGGCTTTTGAGGTTTCATGAAAAATAAGGAGCAGGACTGGCTTAATATAAGAGAGTGAGATGCTCATCTATGTGATTAATCATGAAGGATGAAATGCTTGGATCTCCCCACATATGTTCTGTTGTCTGCCAACTGATGCTAAAATTCCAGGGCCTTAAGCATTAGACTCTAATCCTAACAAAGTATTTTTTTTTCCTTCTGTTAAAATGCAGAAAGGGCGTATCTTTAAGTCATAAATCAGTTTTGGTATTTGTAATTTGTAATACGAATGACAGGCACGGGATTTGGTTTTCCCAAGAAATACTATGAGACCACTCAATGGAAGACGCTATTGTAAGAAAGAGAATGAACTCAGAATGGGAACAGTTATTTGGACTACATTGTGAATGCTGTTTCCAGAAAATTCTCAACAAAGTGGTGGGCAGGGAGGCCAGGAAAAGAGAGAGAGAGAGACAGAGAGAGAGAGAGAGAGAGAGTGTGTGTGTGTGTGTGTGTGTGTGTTAAAGAGGAATTGAAGGCTGGGTGTGGTGACTCATGCCTGTAATCCCCGCACTTTTGGAGGCCGAGGCAGGCAGATCACAAGGTCAGGAGTTTGAGATCAGCCTGGCCAACATGGAAACACTGTCTTTACTAAAAATACAAAAATTAGCTGGGTGTGGTGGCAGGCGCCTGTAATCCTAGCTACTGGGGAGGCTGAGGTTGCAGTGAGCTGAGATTGCGCCATTGTACTCCACCCTGGGTGACAGGGGAAGACTCTGTCTCAAAAAAAAATAAAAAGAGAGGAACCGAGAAATACTTCGCTTCCTTGTCAAACACTTCTTATACTAGTTTCCAAGGCACTTCCATGATCAGCTTTAAGAGTTTGCCCTCTGATTACACTGGGCTGAGTTTACGGAAGTTTTAGAAACCTGAACTGATCCACACATTTCCTAAAATCAAATAGATTTAACAACTCTTCTGTGTTGTGGCCACAGAGAATGTACATGACATCAATACTTGGTGTTATTTCATTCTAGTTAAAAATTGAAAAGGAATAAACTATTAGCCTCAGTCATTTATAAATATTTTATTGAGATTTGATTGAAATGGGAAAATTTGAAAAATTTAGCTTTGAAGTTATAAAAAAAGTAGTCCTTTTACAAATTGTTCCTGTAGGCAGCTTGTTTGAATTGTTCCTAAGCAGAAAAAAATGAGGGCCACTTTAGGGCCAGATGATAGAAAATGAAAACTACATGTGGTTTTTCTAGCAAGTATTCCTCAAGGGGCCCTGACCACTGAGTACATGCTTTTGATTAAATTCACTGAGTTTTCTGCATTGTGACTGTGAAGCTTGGGTCGGTTGCTAAATGTATTGCTTTCATTGGGAATTTACATTAAAAATCACAGGAAGGTGATTTCTGAGGAAGTTATGTGAATATTTTATAACATTATGTGAATGTTAACCATTTTGGGTAATGATGTTAACTTCAAGGTAATTGCACCCAGTGTACTCTGTGGGTATCCAAAGATCAGCAGGATGGAAAGTATATTTTATACACTTCCTGTAGGTTCCGTCTCTCTGTGTGAAATGCCCCTTAACTAAACTGTATGTTACTGACAAGCATAGATACTAGAGTCAGACTGCCCGGGTTTGAATTCTGGCTCCATCATGCCTTAGCTACATCACCTTGGGCAAATGTTAACAATCCTACCTTATGGAATTGTTGTACAAATTAAATGAGATAGTATATGTAAAGGGCTTGGAATTGTGTGGCACATACGTTCCTTTTTTTTTTTTGAGGCTGAGTCTCTCACTGTCACCAGGGCTGGTGAGTGTGCAGTGGCGAACTCTCGGCTTGCTGCAACCTACACCTCCCAGGTTCAAGCGATTCTCCCGCCTCAGTCTTCCTAGTAGCTAGGACTACAGGCATGTGCCGCCATGCCTGGCTTTTGAATTTTTTAGAGACAGAGTTTTACTATGTTGGCCGTGCTGGTCTATAGACTCCTGACATTCTGTTCCACCTGCTTCAGCCTTCCAAAGTGCTGGGATTACAGGCATGAGCCACGACGCCTGGCTGAACATAAGTTCTTAACAAATATTTTAAAATTATAATTGTTCTTTCTAATTTGCATTTCCTAGCCTTTCCCCTAAACCTTCACTCCATCATTCTTGCATCAAACATTTTCTTTGTTTTTTTGAGACGAGTCTTATTCTGTCGCCTAGGCTGGAGTACAGTGTCACAATCTTGGCTCACTGCAATCTCCGCCTCCCAGGTTCTAGCAATACTCCCCGCCTCAGCCTCCTGAGTAGCGAGGATTACAGGCACCTGGCCCCATGCCTGGCTAAAACATTTCTTGACACCTTATGACATTTGCTAATAGCTCTTTAAGTTTCCTTCCAACAGTGAGTTTATGACTCCAGGATGAGTCACAATATGACTAATGAATACGATGTGGTCTCTGCCCTTAGATTACAACCCTGAAAAGCAGATACAACAGTCTCAGCTAATTGTAGAACCAGGCAGAATGCAGTAAGCACTCTTACCTGTGTATAAAATGAATTGGTAATACAGGAAAAGAGAGGAGAGCTAAATTCCAATTTGGAGAATGAAATATGATCTGGGAAAGTTTTTCACCCACAGTGGCCTTTGCATTTGATCTTGCATGGGACGTTTTAAGATGAGGGAATGTGTGAGCAATGGCGCTGAGGCCAGAAAGCTGAGAAGGAGCCTGAGAATCTGAGTGATGCTGTCAAGTTGGAACCTAGAGAATCATGCCTGAAAATGCAGGCTAGAGAATCGGTGACAGAAGGACGAGCACAACATCCTAAGGACTTTGGTATTATTTTACTGGAATAGGAAACCACCATAACATAAGAACAAGGGGAGGCAGAGTCAGTCTTTTTCTTTTTTCCCATTCTGTTCATTTTGTGTGTGTGTGTGTGACAAGGTCTTGTTCTCTTGCCCAGGTTGGAGTGTAGTGGTGTGATCCGCGATCATAGTTCACTGCAGCCTTGAAATCCTGGGTTAAAGTGATCCTTCAGCCTTACAGACACGTGCCACCATGCCCAGCATATTATTATTATTATTATTATTATTATTATTATTATTTGCGGTGATGTAGGTCTCACTGTGTTACCTGGGCTGGTCTCAAACTCCTGCGCTCAAGCAATTCTTCCATCTTGGCCTCTCAAAGTGCTGGGATTACAGGTGTGAGCCACCATTCCCTGCCCATGTCTTTTTCTTTACCACTGATGAAAGAGTTGCTTTTCATTAAGAGCACTTGATCCACTCTCCCTAACCTTACCCTTTGCCTTAACCCTAGATTTGCCAGAAGCCTGGGGAGGGAGTACGGAACATCCTTGGTTAAGGTTATCTACTCTTTGCTGTGATCTTAACTTACATTTACATTTTCTAAATGTCAATACAAAGGGAATATTCTTTGCAATTCAGTGTATCTTACTAATGACTTGAGGTTTTTCCTTGATTAGTTTTGAACAAATACCTTAGAGATCAAGTTTGCTTTGAGACAAATGTTGATAATGTAAACTAATTAGTAGATGCTTTCTAATATTAGCATAAAATTGGGGTTCTTTTGAAATAAATTTCCCTTTTTGAGCACTTGCATTACCAATCTATATAAAGCTCAAGTTTAAGGTAACACTATATGAAAAGAATTACATTCTGTATCCATGAAAAACAATGTAATTTTCTGTTGAGACTATAGTACTTCCATGTACTTTAACATTCTGGTATTATAATTTAGCATAAGGAATATAAAATTTCAAGGTGCTTATTATGAGTAGGACTCTGATGCCCCCAATTTGAGCTATTTCCTTCCTTCCTTCCTCTCTCTTTCTCTCTCTTTCTTTTTCTTTCCCCCTTTCCCTTCCCCTTTCCTTTCCTTTTTTTTTTTTCCTTTTCTCCTTTCTTTCTGGCTTCTTTTTGGTGTGTGTGTGATGGGGTCTCACTCTGTTGCCCAGGCTGGAGGGTAGTGCCATGATCATAGTGCACTGCAGTCTTGAGCTCCTGTGCTTCAGCGACCCTCCTGCCTAAGCTTCCCAAGTAACTGAGGTTGCAGGCACATATCATCATGCCCCACTAATTTTATTTATTTTTTGTAGCAACAGGATCTCAGTAGGTTGCCCAGGCTGGAATACAGTGGCATGATCATGCTTCACTGCAACCTTGACCTGCCTGGGCTCAGGTGATCCTCCCACCTCAGTCTCCAGAGTATTTGGGACTACAGGTGTGCACTAACATGCTCAGCTAATTTTTAAAATTAATTTTTTTTTGTACAGATAGGGTTTCAACAGATTGCCTAGCCTTTTCTTGAGCTCCTAGGCTCAAGCAGTCCACCTTGTAGTGCTGAGGTTACAGGCATGAGCCACCACACCTGGCCAAGAGTTAATTTTTTAAGGACAGTTCTGTCTTTTGTTTTCCCAGAAAGCAAGAATGTCCCATGTGTTTCTGCCTTCAAGTTACTTATCCTCGCCGAATCTGTTTCCTCATCTGTAAAGTAGCAATTATAAAAGCAGCTACCTCATAGAAATGTAATTAAGTGTAGTTATATAAACAAAGCTTTTTGAATATGTGTGACACATCGAATTTTGTGTCTCAGTAAATGTATATTTTAAAAGAATTAAGCTGCTTTCTTTTCTTGGTAAATCTTCTTCACTTACTACTCTGAGTCTTTTTTTTTTTTTGAAATGGAGTTTTGCTCTTGTTGCCCAGGCTGAAGTGCAGTGGCTTGATCTCGGCTCACTGCAACTTCTAACTCCCAGTTTCAAGTGACTCTCTTGCCTCAGCCTCCTGAGTAGCTGGGATGACGCCACCACGCCAGCCACTTTTTGTATTTTTGGTAGAGATGGGGTTTCAGTATGTTGGCTCAAACCCCTGACTTCAGGCGATCTGCCTGCCTCGGCCTCCCAAAGTGCTGGAATTATAGGCGTGAGCTACGGTGCATGGCCTACCCAGGGTCAATTTTTTAAAAATACACTTTATTTGTAAAAGCAATTTCAGGTTCACAGCAAGCTTAAGTGCAAAGCATAGAGAGTTCCCTAAAATCTCCACCTCTCACGTATGCACGGCCTCCATCACCATCACATGTTTCATTAGTGTGGTTACATTTCTCTTTTTGTTTTTGAGATGGAGTCTTGCTCTGTTGCCAGGCTGGAGTGCAGTGGTGCGATCCCAGCTCATTGCAACTTCTGCCACCTGGGTTCAAGCGATTACCTTGCCTTAGCCTCTTGAGTAGCTGGGACTACAGGAGCGTGCCACCACGCCTGGCTAATTGTCTCTACAAAAAATAAAAATAATAATACGAAAGAAAATATCACAGAGTGACAAGAAATAGTGCTTGAACAGCCAAAACAAAGGTTTTGTGAGGGTGTGTGTGTGCTTACTGTAAAATACTGAGGTAGTGGCTTGTTTTTCAGTGTGTGTATATGTGCTTGTTGTAAAATACTGAGGCAGTAGCTTGTTTTTCTAGTCATTTTAAAAAACTTTTTATTTCAAAGTAATTTTAAACATACAGAAGAATTGCATAGTACAGGAAATTCTAATTTAATCCTTACCCAGTTTCCTTTAATGTTGACATCTTACATAACAATGACAGAATGATCAAAATTAAGAAATTAACATTGGCCGAGTGCGGTGGCTCATGCCTGTAATCCCAGCACTTTGGGAGGCCAAGGCAGGCGGATCATGAGGTCAAGAGATCGAGACCATCCTGGCCAACATGGTGAAACCCCGTCTCTACTAAAAATACAAAAAAATTAGCTGGGCGTGGTGGCACGTGCCTGTAGTCCCAGCTACTCGGGAGGCTGAGGCAGGAGAATTGCTTGAAC